>JAIPRL010005170.1:0-33642 GCA_025469235.1 Pemphigus obesinymphae
TAGGTAGAAAGATAGAACAGAGAATGAGTGTAGCTGAGATGAGAATGTTAAGGTGGATGAGTGGAGTTACTAGAGAGGATAAAATAAGGAATGAGTATATCAGAGGTAGTATAGGGGTAGCTTCGATTGTAGACAAAATGAGAGAGAATAGATTAAGGAGGGAAGAGACTGAGGCAGTAAGATTAGTAAGGGAAATGCATGTTGTTGGTAAGAGGGGGAGAGGAAGACCGAAAAAGAGATGGGGGGATGTAATGAAGGTGATATGAGGAAGTTAGGAGTAAGTGAAGAAGATGCGGGAGATAGAGTTAAGTGGAAGTGTAGGACCCGGGTGGCCGACCCCAAATAGTTGGGAGAGAAGGCGAAGAAGAAGACTTTTATTGTGCCTAATTTAAATACATGTTTGTAAATTAATTTATATGATAAGTAATTTTTTTTAAATACATTAAAAACAAATATAAAAGTGCAAATTTTGTATTTACGAAATTTAAAAATGTCATACTTTCAAAAAATATATACAAATATCATTTTACGAAATTTATTAAAGTTTTTCAAAAATATTCAAAGTGAAATGTAAAAATATAAACAATACTGTCTAAAGTTAAAATTTTAGGAAAGCTAAATAAATGTAGTTTAGAACAAGAACTACTGAGGAGTATACTGAACAAAAAATAACCACGACGTATCTACCATGAAATTATTTTCTAAAACTAAAACTATATAATATAATGAAAAATATTAAATTCAATGTTTTTTTAAATACATAATTCAAACTATATTTGAGGATGGAAAAAAAACTCTGTCCCTGCTTTGTTACATATTATTTAAAATATATTTGTATTACTCACTTTTCCACTAGTATTTCTCTTCACTAATGAAGGGCCTGCTGCTTCTTCTACAAAATCCTGGTCGTCATTACTGGTTATATTAAAAATAATTAAAAATACAAATGTAAAACTACTAGACAGCACGGCACATATACATATATGCTCGAAAACATTGTGATAATTCAGCTTACTTTGTATACACCTTGTTATATCGCGACGGTCAATAGTGAACGTGACCGGTTTTTGCTGATCGAGTGGACGGTCTTAACTTGAATAGTTATTCTTAAAATTAAAATGTGGGTCGGTTAATCTATGTTAATCAATCAATAGTAAAGGATGACCTACTGAATTTAACTTCCTCTTAGGTTGATTGCTTCCCAGCCATAGTTAAGAAGTGTGTGGAACTTCCACATAATGATAAATTTAAATAATAATAAATTACCATTAAAATTTTATATTAATTGTGTTTAAATAATAATATATTATTTGAATATTCATTCAATTTATCAACCCGTTTTACATTATCTTTTTTCATATAATTATACAGAATAGGTACTAATATATTTTATTATATAGTCGTATAAAATGAAATAATAATAATGTTCTAGTCTATGATGGTTGAGAACCTATCTTATTCCTAAGTAAGATTATTATAGTATAGACTCAGTGTTGGGTAAATTACTTTTAAAAAGTAATTCAATTATATTACAAGTTATATAATAAAAGTACTCCAATTGCTTTCAAGTTATCTAAAATTATATTTTTCAAGTTACTTTACTGAATTACTTCAAAAGTAACAAAGTTATTTTTTGCCCATAAAATGGTAACATTGATAATTGTTATCACATTTAAGTAGCATCTAAATCATAGATATATTATTAATTATTTAAATTATATGTACCTGAAACAAATATATGTTGACTATTTATTAAAAAATCAACATAATGATATGTACCTAGTCATATATATAATAATATTAGGTTAGGTAACATTTTAATCTGGAGACATTTTTATATGTGCCATTTAAATGATACATTGAATCACAATGTCTCCACGGGATCAAATGTCCCTAAGGGAACAAAAAGTCTCCTCCGTGGATCAAAATGTCCATTTACCTAATATTATATTAAATTACAGTAATTATACATACTATACCAATACTCAACTGTCTCTATAAAAATATAAGTATTGAAATAACTATTGCGTTACTCAAAAAAGTAATTGTCTTATAGTAACTTGTAGCTTAAGTTAAGTTACTATCCAACACTATTTTTTGAATAAATTTGAATACCTAATAATAAAATCCACAAGTACTCAAATTATAAATAAAATAACTACTTTATAGACATTTCAGGTTTTTAATATTATAAATAGTCACAAGAACTCATTGTAAATATTAATTTGAATATGTTTATTGTTTTATTTTGTAAACGTAGGAAATTAATCGGAAACAAATCTTTCCTATCAAAATAACAATTTTAAAATTATAATAAAAGTTATTGTCTGTAGGTGAATTTAAAAAATATTATATTTCTTGTTTTAGATACCAACTTAAGAAATTAATTTAATTATACAAAATAATAGGACCAAGTGAATACTTGGTATTAATCTAAAAAAAAAAACTAATTTATTTTTATTTATAATGCCCAAGTAGATGAACAATTTTTAACAAAATTTAACTATTAATACATTGACACAAAAAATTGTCTTATACCTAGGGCCTAGATTTCTATGCAGTTTTACAGATACTTAAAAGTAATTTATTTTGCAATAATTTTTTTTCCAATTTTAGAGCATATTTAATACCTATAAATATTTATATATTATACAAATTTTTAGTATAAAATTAGGTAGGTAATTCAAAATATTATCAAAAGAAATTTTGTTTACATAATATTTTCTGTAACAACTGCCAATTGTTTTATTTATGATTTCAATAAAATCTTTTACCTATCTACTATATCAGCGGTTCTCAACTTTTTTATAGTCGCGTACCACCTACACAATTTGAAAATTTTTACGTACCACCTGACCATTTTTTTGCTTATTAATAATGTATACGTTTATGTTATATGTATGTATAGAATTTTATCTCATTAGGAATTACAAAATGAGATAATATAAAATATATAAATATATAATAAAAAATAAAGCATTTAATTGAGTATTTAATGCACAGAAAGAAAAAAACTTAAAAATATAAAAAAAATTAAATATGTAAAATTATTATAATTATTATGGTTTACTTTTTACTTCAATGAGACGATTCGTGTTGTTTTGAATGGACGATGACGTCAATATCGGGCTCCAAATTGCTAACTTTAAGTCTTAAATTATTTTCTACGTTTAATCTACATCTATATTTATTTTTTGTGTACAATAAGTGAGAAAATGTATTTTCGCACAGATATGTTGATACAAAAGGGATTAGAAACTGTAAAGCTTGTGTGGACAATGCTGAGTATTCTTGTTTCACATCCAGCCAAAAATTAGTGATATTTTTGGTTTTTAGGGTAGTCACTGGTTAAGTCAATAAATAATTCTTTTGCCAAAATACTATTTGGAATGTTTTTAATATAATCATCTTCGAAAGGGTTTATGATCCATTTCATTTCTGAGTTATCCTCTGGAAAATATTGTAAAATATTGGATTTTAGTAATTGTAGGTGTTCCGAAATGAAATGTCTGTAATTATATTTGAATTTGGCTGAATTTCGTTATTTTTCCAAAATGTATTTAGTGTCTCGAATGCTGAAAGATCATTCTTAGATACTTGCGAAATAAAATAAATCCAACTTTCTCACAAATGCATGAACTTTCTCACTAGCATAAAACGTGTTTGTGTTTGATCCTTGCAGACTTAAATTTAAAATATTTAAACGGTCAAATATGTCAGCCATCTAGTCTTGACAGCCATTCGTCATCACAAAACAATTTGGACTTTTCTTCACCAATTTCAGTCGGAATCAATACAAATTCTGACCTTAGCTCGAATAGCCTGGTGAAGACTTTTCCTCGTGAAAGCCACCTTACCTCTGTGTGGAGAAGAAGGGATTTATGAGTACTTCCCATTTCGTTACATAATACTGTGAATAGTCTTGAATTGAGAAGTCTGGTTTGGATTAAATTTACGATTTTTACAGCACTATCAAGAACTAATTTTAAACTTTTAGGCATGTTTTCAGATGCTAATGCTTACCGGTGAATCATGCAATGCATAGTTTTACATAATGGGGCAGCTTTTTTTATTCTTGTTGCAACTCCGCTCAGCCTTCCAGTCATTGTTCTTGCTCCATCAGAACAAAAACCCACACATTTACTCCACGGCAGATTTATTTCAATTAAATATTCATTAATGGTTGTAAAAATAATTTCATATGTTGTGTGGGTTTGTAAAGGCTTACAAAACAAAAACTCTTCAATAATTTCATCATTGTGATCGAAACGTATAAATACCATTAATTGAGCCATGTTAGCAATATCAGTACTCTCATCAATTTGTAGATGCAAAGAAATTAAAATCTTTCAAATAAAACAATAATTTATTTTTTATATTTGACGACATGTCATCAATTCTTCTTTTGACAGTATCGTTTGAAAGTGACACTTTTTCTATCTCTTTTGCAGCCTTGTCTCCAAGAACACATCGCACGATTTCTTTTGCTGCTGGCAACACTAGTGTTTCCCCAATTGTGTGTGGTTTTCCATCTTTAGCAATAATTAAACTCGCTAAATAAGATGCTTTAATGATATTTTCATTAAAGTTCGTAAAACTAGACATGCATTTCGATTCCTTTCGGAAAGTAGTAACTTTTCTCTGAAAAAATTCAATAGGTTTATTTTCTGTTTCTGGATGCTTCGATAATTGGTGGCGCTTAAGTAGCGATGGCTTCATGCTTTGATTTGAAAGTGTTTCTTGACAAATTACACATTGAGGTAACGGAGTAGAATTTTCAGAACCAAATTTTACAACGAATCCAAATTGTAAGTAACTATCGTTATATTTGTGATTCGCGTGTGATTTCTGTTTTTTAGTATTTGAGCTTCTGCTTTTTAAAAATCTTTTCATTTTACTTAATTTTATATCAAAAAAAAGTACGAAAAAACTACATAAAAATATAAAATTTTAATATAAAATACACTTGATGCAAACAACGCGTATGACACTCGTGAATAAACCAAGGGAACTCACGAAACTAAGGTAAAAACACATTATTGTGAAATAAGAATACGCTTTGTCGGGCTTATCCGATAAAGTTTATCGATTTATATTATATTAAAGAGAATATCGTTATCTTAATAATTACGATTACAAACGACCTCCACACCATCAAATAAACATTAAATAAACCCAATAATATTTAATGTTAATAATAATTCGTACCAATTTTTTTTATAAAGGAAGATTTTCTTCGCGTACCACCTATGAGCTCTCTGCGTACCACTAGTGGTAAGCGTACCACAGGTTGAGAACCGCTGTACTATATGATTTACTGTATTGTGTCCATCACGTTAGTGATCAATGATCTATTTTTTTTTCTTTTGCTATTTTTTAAGCAATTTTTCCCAAACCCTTACAAAACCTTTGCTGGCTCTGAATAGAAATATCAGAAACAATATTTTATTATCAGAGTTTTTATTCTTACTAATATAATAATAGATTCATTTTAATAGCACAACTTAATTTAATGCTAAATAAATATTTTAATACAAAATTCAATTATTAACTTTAAATTTGACAACATAAAATAATCTGGCATAAATCTACTACCAGAGACTTTTCTTTATTTCTACTTTTTTATTTTTGTATTGACATAATAATGCACTAATTTCAAAACTGCAATTAGAAAAAGTTTGCCATATTTCTTTTTAAAGTTATTACTATTTGATATTTGTGATATAGATATATACACCGTGTGCTATATCACAAAATTTCAATTTTCCATTTTATATTTTATATTTATTTTAACAAGTTAGGAGTGATAATAAAGTCAAGGTTTATTGGTCGAACTTAGTTTCAAAATTTATCTACCTTTTATATTGGACAAATATATTGTTCCAATATTTTTAGTTATTATTATTTGCCTTTTTCTGACAATACTATGCAAGTAAGTCCCAGGTTGTTGCCGGTGTTACAGGAAAAAAAGTACATTCTGCAAGGTGCAATTTTAGACTTGATCCCAATTATTACATGAGTACCCATTTTTTGGTACCTACTAAATATGATCAAGATGGTACTGGAAGAGATCATTTTTAAACTTTAAAAACTACTGAAAAATAGCAACAAAAAAAAACCAATTATTTTGTTATAAATCAAAATCAAAACTTTAGTATTCTACTTGACTAGTGAAATCATCCACCCTCTACTGACCCGATTTTTAAACTAAAGTTTTGTAAATAAGTACTAATTTATTTCATTAAGATTAAACATTTGAAAAAAGTCAACCTACAATCATAGATAATGTTCTTATCTTTAAATTTTATAATGGGTTTAATTAAACTCTGAATTTAATTTAAATTCTGTCTAACATAATTTTGATATATCACTTAGATAGGTAAAGACAGCAAATACAGGTGTGGTGCACTCATGGACATAACAGTTTTTTTTATATTATGTTGCGTTTAGTAATATTTTATTTATTTTTAGATTCATCCATCCAAAACTCAAAAACTCAATCAAATATCGATTATTCTCAGGTAATATAGTAATATAATATTATATAATAGTTAATTATTAATATTATAATATGATTTATATTTATTTTTCATCGGATGATTTCCGTGAAGTTCTCTATTTTAATGAATTAGGTCATAGGTTTAATTACCTAGAAATGTTTATTTCACTATTCATTATATATTTCTAAGTTAGGTGGCAGCACAGCATTACATAGAATGAAATCTGTTGGTCCTAATAATTTTTCTAAAGAGTATAACTTCATTATGTTAAGTTATTGATTATAATTATTGAAATATACCTAGATTGTTAATGTTAAGGGCTTTGAGACAGCCATATATTTTGTCAAAAGTAACTGTTTCTAATTCTATTTTACTAACATAATATTTACTTCGATATAATTTTATGGAATTTTCGTATTCTTTAAAACGTGCTCTAGATATCGTGCTAAAAATATTTTTATTTTTATAATATTATATTATATACCCTAACAAGTTGTTGAAATGTATATAATATTATACGCAAAATAAAAGTTTATAATATTGTGACTTCGGGTATATAAATATAATAATATTATAAATAGTCACAAGTACTCATTATATATATATATATATATATATATATTAATATTTTTATGGTTTAAATATTCAAAAATGTGCTTGATTTTAAGAATAAATATTAAATTCAATAGAAATAATGTTTGAAATATTCTTGATATGATACCTCAAAAAAGTTGTGAGGAATCTATTATTATTAGAGTTCCATACCTACACTTCAACATTCTGATAGGATTAGAATTAACGTATTTGAGTAAAAAATAGACATTTTTCGTCATTGCAAAATAGATTGTCAACATAGCTCCTAGTATAATTTCGATACGGGTTATCAACACTAATAATCATTTTTCACACACACAAGCACCAAGTTCAGTGAAAGAATAAGAAATTGCCTACATAATATTAGGCCATAACACTAATGTAAAATCAACCTTAAAGCATGATAAACTGTGGGATTGAAAAATAGTTTAAATAATTTGAAATTTTATACATACTATTAATATGACTTATGAATTGGGTAAATAATATTTTTTAATTGAGTAGGAATGAGACCTCAAAATGTATCTCATGGCCATCCGATGTCGACTATCAAAAATATCATTGTTTTGGCTCTTATCGTATTATTGACACTCAATAATAAAAATTACCTTGAATGACACTCATTATTCTTCGCCTTCTCTCCCAACTATTTGGGGTCGGCCACCCTGGTCCTACACTTCCACTTAACTCTATCTCCCACATCTTCTTCACTTACTCCCACCTTCCTCATATCACTCGCCATTACATCCCCCCCCATCTCTTTTTCGGTCTTCCCCTCTCCCTCTTACCAACAACATGCATTTCCCTTACTAATCTTACTGCCTCGGTCTCTTCCCTCCTTAATCTATTCTCTCTCATTTTGTCTACTATCGAAGCTACCCCTATACTACCTCTGATATACTCATTCCTTATTTTATCCTCTCTAGTAACTCCACTCATCCATCTTAACATTCTCATCTCAGCTACACTCATTCTCTGTTCTATCTTTCTACCTACTGCCCAACATTCCGTTCCATACATCATTGCAGGTCTCACCACTGCCTTATAAAATTTACTAGTTATACTAGTTTTTATATCTCATATTAATGAATTTAAAACCATCGGACTTCTGTAGTGTTTTTCACAATTTTAATTAAATTTATATTGATACACATTCGGGTAAACTTTTAAGCTGGGCGCGCACTAGATCGGATCGGCTCGGATCAGGCCAGTTCGGAAAAGTTGTTCAGCCGTGCACATAAACGTATTGGCACGCGTCGGCACTATTTACCTTCCTTTCGGAATGCATTGTCTTTTGTATAATGTATTTTTATTATACCTTTATTTACTCTTTAGTTACCTAATTTACTCTTCATTTAGGTATAACTCAACGATCTTCGATAGTATAATTAAAATTTAAGAACCTAATAAAAAAGCTCAGTGTTATTTTACTTTTTAGATATTGATAACTTTCAAATATAGTAAATTATTTTTTTTCTAATCTATAATCTATAATTTATTTATTTTTCATGTACTTATCAATAATTTAACTAATTTGGATGATTTTACTGTAATAATACAATGAATAATTTAGAATAATTTTAGTAAAATTTTTCAATTTGTTTGATATTTTGCAGTCTTGATCGGTTTACATTTATTTACTTAAAAATATAGTATATTATATACTATATTTAATTATTATATATTTATATTATTATATACTGTATAATGTATATAATAGGCAAGTTGGCGCGTCTTATATAAATTATAGGAACCTAATTAATGAAAAAAAATGACACCCAAAACATTCTTCATTATAAAATAGAGATGTATTAATTTTACAATTATGATTATTTTATTTTTCTATATGAACTTCGTATTTTAACTTGAACACTAATCCATATTTCGGTAGGTATAGTCAATGTAATTAAGATGATAAATTTAAACGAGTCATTTTTCGATTCTTTCAATAAACCTACATATAAAGAATAACTAAACCAAGATTTTTTTTTTAAAAAAAAATTTTAATTTCCTCATAATTTAGAAAATTGTTCAAAAATATACTGTTTATTTTTTTAGTATGCGGTTATTAAAGCATACCTATTCCAATAATAAGTGTGAATTCAAGAACATGTCCATATTTCCTGACTAACCGATATGACGTCTACACATCATAAATAATAGAACGATGTACAAATAATGTTCTTTACAAGGCGATGACGATCTAATTTTAAAGTTTTTTTATTGAGTTTTTTATGGAAAGTTCCAAAAGTCTAAATATTATTTATTTTTCATGTTTTATTAATTTAAATTGTTTGTTGAAAATTTTTTAACATATATTTGTTACATCGATCAAGATATTTAACGGCACTTTTAATCCTTGAATTAGTTAATAACTGATTTTGATCATTTAAATTTTTGAAGTAATGAGATTTTTTCACATTCATTACAATTAAAATGGTTTAAATATTTGAATGCCAAATATCAGTGCATTTTTTAAGGAATTTTCACTGGGCGACAATCAAAAATTTATCAAAATATACTTTTACACTATAGGGTAAACTCCATACATCCCGTTTTTTAGGATTGCGCCCCGTGTTGTCCCGAAAAACTTTAAACGGTTAAGTTTTTGACTGACTTTTGAAAGTGTGGTCCCGTTTTTGTTATCTACCATTTTTCTAAAAATATTGTTAGAAAATTATCGATGACCTTTTTTTTTTTTAATATTTTCAAACCGATTTATGAAAATGTTGGTAGAAAATTATTACGATATTCACTATTATAGTTTTTATTGTTCTCCCGTTTTTTTAATTTTCAAATTATGGTTAGCCTACTATATACTTATCAGATGGGGATTTTATGCTTGTACCTCATTGTTATTAAAAAAAAATATAAGTAATGGAAAAACTATTCTTCTTCTTCTCCTTCGCCTTCTCTCCCAACTATTTGGGGTCGGCCACCCTGGTCCTACACTTCCACTTAACTGAATGGAAAAACTATGGAAGGGTATAATTATTACTAATAAGTTATAATGTATAATATACCTAATATACAAAAGAAATAGTAAGATTATAGTTATAGGTACTTACACGTAATTAAATTAATATTATTTTCTTAATCAACTTTTGAAAATATTAACATTATTAACGGACGGACACGGCAGTGATAATCGATTAGCTGATTAATGATTATAAAAATAATCGAATGTTGAAACTCCAGTCATGACTGAAATGTCTCCGTTTCCAGTGTTCGTGTGCGCCAAATCGACGTGACTACTGACGTACTCTATGCCTTCCGCCATAATTAACAACAGAACACAGCGCTCGCCCACTCGACACGCGTACAATTTTATATACGGGTGGCCAATCTGTAGTAATATATAATCAATGGTAGGTAATAAGTAAAATCATGAAGATCTAAGATGTGAAAAAATGTTCATTACCTTTACATATTTACACATATCAATTACAATGAGGTTCATTTATATTATTTAATTTATTATTTATATTAATTATAAATATATTAATAATAATATATATTATTATATTAATTATATTATAAGCCATACAGTGGGTATAAATCGCGTAAAGATATTGACTTTTTATTTTATTTTGTAGTCTGTTAAATTTCCCAGACATAACATTCGCGCCGTCATATGACTGAGGAACTATTTATAAAATGTATTATTTATAAAATAAAAATTATAAATATCAAATATTAAAATATATCATTTATTTTGACGTCTAGTGTGGTTTGATTACGTTCTGAAGGGCTTAAGCCCCCCCCAATATCCGCCTATATGGGGTAAATACAATACATTGAGAATTGAGATATTTCTGGAGAAAAATTGAACCCGTTTTTTTTTATTATTCTATGAGATTTTTAACTGATTTTTATAACATCTTTAGAATAGTTCCTAACTTGCAGAAGAAATTGAAGTCGCCCGCATATATAAAGTAGCGTTTACCGGCAGTTCAAAATTGGTGGGCGACAGGTCAATTAGATCCCCGACCATCTAGATCAGGGGTAGGCAACCTTTCTACTTACGCGGGTCATATTTTGTATCAGTTTTTCATTGAGGGCCGCATACAAAATTAAAATAAACGTTATTAAAAATAAAATTTAAACATATAATACTAATATATTTATGGATAGCTACATTCATATTATGAGTTTCACATTGCGAGGTTGTCCTTATTAACTAGATTTAAATAAAATACATATGTAGAGGAAATTAAAATTTTTTAAAAAATACGTATCTATTAATTAATTCTCAAGTGCAAAATGATATAAATATTTTAAAATAAATAGTTTCTAGATTCTAATTTGATTTTTGATGTTGAATTTTATAAGTATACGACGCTTTTCTTTCCATGTGGCTTCTGATAACCTATTGCGATTCAGTAACTCATATAATGTTTTCAGAAAATAAAAATATCATTTCGTCTTTGTTTAAATTCCTCTTAAAAAGTTCAAATTTGTTGGTTTCTTTTTTAAAAAGCCCAGAAAATAGCTCCCCCAGTTTTTTTTTTTTTTTTTTAGTTCCCGTCTCGGAATGAAGGGGACGAGAATGTTTGAATGAGAAATTATTTGTATTTTAATGGGAAGATAGTCACTGTTGTGAATTTCAAAGCGAACTTCCTACAGAATACTTTAGGTTATGAAAGGCGTTGAGAAGGATAGGATATTGATAACAATTTATGATTAATGGGGTTCATCCTGGTTTTATCTTCGTTGTTGAGCAATATAGTGCTGTAACATGTATAATGATTTAACATTATAAAAAAAAATTAATTAATGAATTAAAACTAATGTCTAATACCTATATAGGAGTTATACAGAAATCAGCTGATATCTATATAAGCTAATGGCTGTATAATAATAGGCATAATCAAAAAAATAATAGTCATAATAATAGCTAGGTTATTTATGAACTGAAACTATGTACCTCTCGTGCAATAATGCTATGGCAAATATTTATTATCATCTATTGGTATTGCAAAATATTTGAGTTTTAAAAAATCTAAATCAATTAATATTATGGAACTTCATTAATATAGAATATTCTAATTATATCCAAAGGGATAGGACTTTGAAACATAGTGGAGTTCTTGTATTTTATTCTTCAATTTTAATCTTCCAGTTGCAACTAGCTGGACTAATGTGAATAAAACATTTACGTTAGGGCTTTACATTTGTTTAGCAAATGCATATTTGTATTTACTTATTAGACGTATATTTCTTAATACAAAGATAGAATCATGTATCAAAGTATTTAATTTTGAAACTTTTATTTTGCACTTCTTAACATCTTCGATTTTTAGGTAATATTTTTTTTTCCCCAATTTCATGACATAAATTGATAATATTATCAATTTATGTCTTTTAAAAATATTCTACATGCATTTTTTGTATGTGAACTTTTTAAATACAAAATATTCAAGATGAAGCTACCACCCGATCTTTAAGGGGTTTTGTATAAGTCATTTTTATGAAATTTTAAGAAAACGAAAAAACAATAATTCAAAAATACTTTTTATATAATTTAAAAATAATCTTGTGTCAATACCATTTTTGAAATGTGAAATTTGTGAAATCACGATATTTATTAAAAACCATGTTTATGTACTCATTTTTCATTTTTAACAAGTTGAAAATATTGTATTTAGTTGAAATAAAAAATAAATTATAAAGAACAAAATTATCTGGCGACTGATGTAGCCGATTTGTGATATATTAATTTTTACACGTTCTATGAGCGGTTAAAAAAAAATATATATCAAAAATTAGCTACATCAGTCGTTGGATAATATTATTAGCTGGAATTTGAATTTCTATCATGTTTGTAAGTTGATGAAAATGAAAAATTCTAATAGAAGTTTTTCATTGAAAAATATAATTTTTATAATTTTTAACGAACTAGAAGCATATAGTTACCTATACTACCTTTATATTTTATTTTATTTTTCTATTTATTATAGTCGTACCTACATAAAATATATTATACAGTTTCAAGTTTGTTTTTTTTACAAACAGTTAAGGTTGTTTAAGCATTATAATTTAAAAATAATATAAAAAGAACAATAGGTAATGTTAAATAAAAAAACTAGATGGGCGTGTTCAATGAATCACGCTGTATGACTGCGTTATATAATAATATAGGTACCTATTATTAAATAATAATATAAAACTTTTTTATTATAATACTTTCTGTGATTTTATATTACTCAACCCCCTATATAAATTATTTTAATCGTCGGACAATAAAATGCGACATACCAATTTAAGAAACAATCGTTTGTAAACAAAATAGTTAACGAACATCTTCAAAATATTTCAAAGCAAAACATGTGCACACACAAGTAGGTATATATGTGCAGTTTAAACGAATGTTTATCAACAGATATATAATATGTGTCATAGGTATATTATTATAATCTTTAAATAACAAACAATTAATAAAAACAACGAAAAAATTCCATTACAGTAATTACGATTTATATATACCTATTATATTATTATGTAAAAAAGTTTAAATTTAAAAAAGAAAACAGGAGCAAAAAGCAGTCATTGTTACGGCAAAGGGAACAATGATCGAGTAGCGACCTTGGATTCGAGTCGGACGATACATATCGGATCAAATGACAGGACCGTGGTAATGTTCTATGCCGTGGTCATGCTCACACACGCGCATAGAGATTTCATCCCCACCCCCGGGACGGGATTAATGATAACGCACTTTGAATGTTTGATTAAAGAAAATCATACGTTCGAGTACACGGCACACAGCGATTCTTTCGGTCAGCACTACGAATTACGATACTCGAGTAATCAGCCAGTCTTCCATATAATTCCGTTCGTTTTGCACGTCATCCGTCGGTATTGTCGTTTTTGGTTGTTATCATCGTTAGTTTTCATATTTATTTATTTTTATTATATATATTCACAGTATTAACCGGATTACAGTGTGAAAATGGTGGTGAAAGTATACATATCCGGTATTTCGGGCAATAAGGAGGTAAGTCAGTGTACAATTCATACATATAGATAGAATAATATGACATATTATGTTGTTCGACGGATACCTACTTACTTACTTACTTACTTGTGTGTTATTGACGTAGGTGAAAAAACGCCAACAGAGGGTCACCATGATATTGGAAAGCAAGAGTATAACCTACGATCTGGTGGATATCACCGAACCTGGTAAGGAAGATGAAAAGACGTACATGCAAACCAATAGCAAGTCCAAAGACGGCTCGAAAAACGCACTGCCCCCACAAATATTCAATGGCGACGTTTACTGTGGGGTTAGTATTTGTAAGAATGTTATAGGTAGTAATAAATAGCAATCTATATCATTCAAATCAAAAATAAATACTATTCAAATCCATATACCCCATTAAAACCCATCAAATTTTTTGTATCTATTCCATTTGTATGTATGGCTGCTTGTGTGGTCAGACAGAAAGATATACATATTTTTATATTATTCAATTTTACTTACATTTAACTGAAAATTCAGTAAGAACTAAGTAGGTACCTAGTTCATTTATTTCATATTAGGTAGTATCAAAATAAATAGATGAGAAAGTAATTTTTACCATATAAGGAAATGTCTAGTTTTGTAAAACTAAATGCATTTCATTTTATTTCAAACTTTCCTATAACCCCACACTGTAAGAGTTAATTAATATAAATTTAATCTGTAATATTTTGTCAAACAAAAAATACAAATTATACAAAAATACTAATATGTTCAAGAGCTCTTATGTATACCTAATATAAGTACTTAATATGACAATCTATGTTTTCCTGACTAAACCTCCTATGTGAAAAATTTACCTATACAAATAAATATGTACCTATGAATTCGAAAAAAGCAACAAAACAAAAACATTGTAGAAAAATCTTCAATGTACTCTGTATTTTGTAAAATAAATGAAAATGTGCAAGTTATCATAAAACGTTTTTTATATAATCTGTGATATAAAATACTGTAGAACTCACTATTGGGACCAGGACTGTGTATGACAGTTAACAGAAATTTTGCAATAAATATATACCTACAGTAATGAAATTACAATGCTGGCTTGTGACAAAATGTAAATGAAAAAACATGCAAGTGGATAATACACATTTATATTTATAAAGTAGGCTACAATAAATAAGAGTATACAAAATAATCGCGCGTTCACATTTTTTTAACAATGACGGATAATAGAGAGTGATAGTTGATCAAAGTTCTACTATAATAGTTTTGTTGTGGTTTCATATTAATTTATCAATTATAATTTTTTTAACATCACGTAAAAAAAATTATACCTTATACCTATTATATTTATTCTAATACACATATTGTAAAACTGCTTTATATCTAGTACAAGTAACTGTATTTTCATTAAATATATTCAATCTGATCCTATTTATTATTTCAATTTAAACCGCTATTGAATATTTACATCATTCAATAATGTTTCATATTTCAATGTTTTTCAATAATTAGACAAACATGACATTTCATAAATACATTTTAAAAACTAAGAGATACCTAAATTATAAAAATTATAGGTAAAATAAGTATATCCAATTTATTAATATTTAATACATTTATTTAGAATATTATAATAATAGTACAAGCATTCAAAATTAATCAATTTACTGTAGTAAAAAAAAATTCAAAAATTATGAATAAAGTAATAATGATATAAATTATGATAGGTAGTATAGATTACGTTTATAAGCTTAATAAAACTAAGATGGCAATAATTCTAATACTTTTAATCTACATGATTCACATGAGATATAAATCAATCAACATCATTGGGAATATGATTATATAGTGAGGAGAGCTCTTAGGAAAAATTAATTTCTACATATTTTTTCTTATAATTGAGCATTTCTAATATTATAGTTATGAGTACAAAAATCAATCTTGCTTTGTAAATCTGAAAAATGTATATTATATGAAACATTTGTTAAATTACTTCTAACTGAACATTGCTATTAAACTAATCAAATCCCTAGAATTAGGCACATTTAATCGGAATGCTACTGACTTAAAAAATGTATTATATCGACTAAAATTTTTTATCTTTCAGTCAGTTTTGAATCTGTTGGTATTCATTTATTTAATTTTAATAAATATTATGTATTATTTTAATAAATACCTATTATGTATTAACAATGAAATTTGTGCAGGACTATGATGATTTTGATACTGCAAATGAATTGGATGAGTTGGACAAATTTTTTGACATTTCTACCAAAAGTCCACCTAAAGAATTGAATGGCTCAAATACTGTGGTATATAATACAATTTAATAATATTTCGTACATTTTATTCATTTTAACTTGAATTTAATTTTTAGGAGGAAACTAAAGTTGAAAGCACAAATGGAGATAATGATATAAATGAAGGGTAAATATTTAATTTACAATTACATTTTTATACTGTCCCTAATTTAATCGTTTTGAAAGAGTAGGTATGTTTTGAACATTTTAAATAAATTATCTTATAATTGTTTCAAAATTATTTATTCTGAAATAAAAATATTTGATATATATTCAATTCATGTTAAATATACTAAAAATTATAAATACAATATTATCATATCAAATTTGCTAATTAAAATTTGTATGATACTTGAATTACTACTACTTGAAATACTATGAATTTGGTTTAATTTAGTTAAATTAATTACAATTAAACTTAAATTGATACAATTCTTAGAGTTATAAAAGAAAAAGTTATTGAAGAACAACAAGATCCATTGACTTCTGATGACGAAGATAGTGATAATGAATCGCTTGACACACAGGTGACAAGCAGTTATTTTCAAACCAACATTTTGTTAACAAAAAAAAAGATTTTGTGTGGTTTGGTTTTCTAATAGTATTTACCTATTTTTATTATTACATAATGGTCAATGAATAACATTAATATTCAAAATAGCATAGATATTTAAATAATACCACTCTAATAATTGTGTGATGTTTTGTTTGCACCTATTAACAAAAATGTTTTTCAAATAATAAGTATAAAATTATATACATTAATATATGTAATAATACATAATAATATATTAATATTTAATTTAATAAAAAAAAAAAAAAAAAGTAGTTTTATAATGTTAATATTAATATTAAATTAGCTAAGAATTTATACCAAAATATGTTCTGTATTCAAACTATTATTTTCATAATTTTAAACCAGTAGTGTTAGTGTAAACAAATATTCTATCAAGGTGTATTATAACTTAATTTTTCAAATATTAATTTTAAAAATCTTAAATATAAATTGATAAATTACTAATTAGGTACTCTATGTTTTTTTTCTTTAACAAATATAATTAGTTGTCGACTTTATTATTTTGTTTTTTTTTAATGGTAGATTGTGACCATTACATTATAATTATTTTCTTGATATACTCTTGAACTAAAAACCCAAAATATTTGTGATTTTTCTTTTATTGCATGACTAATATTTATTTTAATTAATATTAATATCTTAATTTATATCTATTAAATCTATAAAAATAATAACATATTTTGTATGCATCTTAGAACAAATTGAGTGATACAACAGAAAGTCCAAATTCCGCCCCACTTCCAGATGACACAAATGTATTATTGGATATACCTGAAAATAAACAAGAATTGCTATCGGAAACTGAAGAGGAAATCGAAGAGTGAGATTTTTAACCTTTTCAAAATTATTATTAAAAGGAAAACAAATGTACAAAATCACCATAATTTTTGATGCGCTGCCTCTATCTAACAAGTTTTTGTTTTTTTTTTTAATTAATTCATTTTTTCTTTAAAAAAAGTTACTATGTTTTTCTAGTTTAAAATTGCAAGTATTATATTTAGTATTATTTTTTTTATGTCCATCACAACAAATTATTTTTAAACAAATATATTTTAATGCTTCTAATTTAATTTTGATTTATATTTTTATCCATGACCGCAATTTATTTAAATATAATAATTGGTTTGTATTCATTTTATGAATACCTATAGGAATAATTTTTTAAATTTCAATTAATAGCAAGTTAATTAATAAATTATTACGCTTTACATAAATTTTATTATAATTATAAATTATTATTATTATATATTTATTTATACAAAGACATTTTAAGAAATGTTCTTTTTTTTTATACCAAGAATGTTTTATTCAATGTTACAAGTTATACGTATACATTTAGCTAATGAAGACGATAATAACAAATTATTGTTAGCTCATGTTTAATTCTATTTGCCTAAAAACTTCAATTAAAACTAGTTGATTATTAATATTGTATACCATTGTACATAATTGCTAAATTTATTTATATTTTTTGAGGTAAATGAATGCTTGAGTTAAGTTAACCAGTGTTTTAATATATTATTACATTGTATTAGAAAGTTGTAATTTAATGGAAATAAATTATTATAATTATTTATACAAAATTATTTGAAAAGTTTTTATTAACAAAATGTCACATTGTAAGTATTCCTCTTCATAATTTATATTTATGTAAAAGTAAAATGTACATTGACCTAATTTTCGTTTTCTGGTTTCAAGATTAGTATTAAACTGTTTTATATAATTTTGAATAATAATACAATTTCAAGGTTTTCTATGATAACCCATTAATTTTTATAATGCAAATTTGGAAAAGTTTGATCAGATACAGTAATCATTCACAACAATGATATATTACTTATTAAAAATTTTGAATAAATATGGGGTGATTCTTTTAACATGTTCACCTAATTTTTTCAATGAATATTCAACTAGCGAAGTATAAATTGATTTTATGATTTATATTTCAAATTTAAATGTTGGTACATTATAGATCATTTTTCGGTTTTCAAGCATAAGTAAAACACACTTACATAAGCAGTTTTTTTTACGAATAAAAAGTCAAGTAGGAGTTTTGGAGTATAGAACTTTCTCGTAAGTAAATTGGTTCTAGTTGGTACTTTGAACAGGTAAATTTTAGTTTCCTCAAACAAAGAAAATTACCAAAAATAACGGACAATTTTATAAATGGGAAAATAACAAACAAAATAATTTTATAGTTACGATTAACAAATATTTTTTAAATAATTTATCAAACTGCTCATGCTCAATCATTTTTGAAATGCAATGATTTACCTCTTATGTATTAAAATTTAATTTCTTATTGACTTGAGAAAAATGTTTTTTTATCAATATTTAATTTAAAAATGCATTTTTTTATACAAGTTTATATTTCTCAAATGGTAACCTATATTCTTGGAACTGAAATTTTGATGTATTAATATTGAACCAAATTATTTATTAGTATTTAAAGAAAAGGGTATACTAAAAAAATTGCACATCATTCTACTCCGTCCTCTATAATCATTGGTGGTTTTTAAATAATTTTCTTGAAGAATCCTGTTTTAGAATTTTCTTTCTCATATTTTTAAATTAATATAAAGTATACATATTAGCCCACGCCTTTAAACCAAGAAAGTCCAGACCCCATTCTTTATAACACTATAATACTGCATTTTTAATAGAAATAGTTTATAAAATAAAAACCACAAAATATATAATAAAACAGCTTTAAATATAATATATAAATAAACAATCATTGAACAGTATTTTAAATGTTAACTTGTTATACTTAGGAAAGCAAACCTATATTGATTGGTACTTGGATTTCTGACAAGTACATACGGTAAATTTGAATTGGACTCTAACCAAAAGTTTAACAACTCCAATAGTGCTGGACCAGGCATATAACCAATGCCAACACATTTTGACTTTGTAAAACTGTAATGACACTTGTATGCCAAACCTAAAATGACACGACTACAACTGTGTTTCAACATTATTTGTTCTTCGGGAATCCACAATTTCTTCATCTGATTCACATATTCTTTAACTATTTGTGATGTAGGGGAAACCTTGCGCTTACACCGTTTGGAGAGAATATTTCTTTTTGTTTTTTCCAATACTCGCTTACGCCTTAGAGTTCTTAAGAGTTTTTTGTGTTCCAAACGATAAGTCTTACGTTTTAAGGCATTTAAATCTTTATGATTTTTTTCTAGAGGGCCCAAGTAAGATTTAGTTCTAATATTACTCAAATCGTCAAAAGTTGGTAAACACACGTGTGAATTTGTTTTTAAAATGCCCTTTTGCGAAACGTTAACTCTTATGGGAACTAAACAATTTTGAATATCAGGGAATTCAGTCTTTAAATTATTTATATCAAATTTTCCTTTTAATTTTAAGGTTAAATTTTGTAAGAGAGTTAACACCTTAAGATTTCGCAATATGAATTTACTATTGGAGTTTATCATCCACTCATTACAGAGAATATCCCAAGGACAATGAAATGGAGTTTGAAAACCCAATTTAATGTAGTTCATTCGCATTTGTGGAGGTAGTTTAAAGTGTTTCTGCATAGCTTCTTCTTTTTCCAATATTTCTCTTACTTTTCCAGAATCAGTGTCAGGCTCATCTGATCGAGATAAACATTGTTCCAATATCATAGTTGTAGTTTCTCGAATCCCTCCAGGTTGACATCCGTTCATGATTAGCCCCAACCAAAATGGCATTGCCCAACCAGTTGGCAACACAATATCCCAGCCACTACCATATCCTAATATGAGAGAAAAAAAAAACAATTATATAATCTTAGATACGTTGAAGTTTATATAAAATAACCTGGTCGAGCATTTGCATTGCATTGTCCTGGTCGTTGAATTAGAAGAATTGGAATAATAGATATTGAGTGTTCGTTCAATGCAATTTTGTCATTTCCAGTAACCACACAATTACTACGTAACATATTAATTATACAATTGGACATCTTATTTTGTGTTGACCATTTTCGAACCTTTGGATCCCAAATTTTAGAAACACTTGCTTCTATTGGAAGTTTAAAAGAGTAATCATCCGCCAGTAAAAAATCTAAGAATAAAAATTTGTAACAAATTGAAATATACCTATTATAAATCTGTAGTATATAAATGAATGTTTAAAACCTTTAGAATTGGGCAAAGCCTTTGTTCTTTTTTTCGGTAACATTAGTCTTGGATCAACTGTGTGAAATCCAATTATACAATTCGATTGATAAGATTCTGGTCTATCAGCACCACTCAAAGACTCCCAAAGTTCTTTTTGGATATTAGTTGAGCTTTTAAAATTTTTCAAATGAGAAGACCACCAGTTTTTTTCAGTACAATCATTGGAATTTATTGAAACAGCAGGATATAGTACACGACTTAAAACACTATTTGACAATGGTCCCGTTAATCGTAGTCTATTCAAAGTACCTTTTAATAAAGTCATCTTCATATCATCTTTGAAAAAACAAGGAGTTTCAATATTAGTTCCAGTACTATTTAGAACTTCTACAGTATTTATAATTTTTGGTTTTTTCAAAACTGGAGGTTTCCATTCTGAAAAGTCTGAATCTTTTTGTTCTAATTTAAATGTAATTAGTAACTCATCAGCTAATTGTTTATAAATTAAAGGTTCAGTCCAAATCCATAGTGCCCTTATTTTTTCATGAATACAAGTGTCCCAAAAAAAGGACACCCTACCAATAGCTCCATATGGATAAGCATCACACTTGTACATAAATATTGACCCTTCTCTAGTCCCTTGTTCATAACATTTAGCTTTAAATGTCCGTCCACAATCCTGACTAACATGATGCATTAAACCTTCTATTAATTGGTCATAAGGTCCTTTTAACTCAATACAACTCATGTAAGATATATCCTAAAACAATAAAATAATAAAAATACGGGAAAAAAAAACATCATATTATAGAATTTCACCTGAGCTAAACAATGATTTCCTATTGCTCTGTAACATGCTCGATAAGTTTTATCGTGTGAACTTTTTGGTAGTTTATATCCATCCTTAAGGACCATGTGAAACCGTTTTGCAAACCACACATGAGTTTCCAGCCACTGTCCATTTTTCTGACGACGTATGAAATCCAATCGGCGACTTTTGGGTTTGCGTCTATAATCTTTCCTGCGCCTTACATGTTTATTTATTTGATTTTCAATCTAAATCGTATAGATATATAATAAAATATATTTTATACATAAGTAGTTAACTGTTAGAAAAAGTTAATTTTATAAGTACAGATTTTTTATGAGCATCTTGTAAATCCTTTGGCATTCGTTTTACAGTTGTGCTCATTACTCGACGTCGCATTTTTTTTGGAAGCCGTTGAAATATTAATTTATTACTTTTTTTTGGAATATCTAAAAAATATATATACTATATAGGTACAAACCAACCGGTAAATTAATACATTTGTTATTTGTACTAATCATAGATATTGGTAATTACAAAAAAATAATAATAATTAAATTATCATATTAAACAAACAACAGGTAAACTTACTTGAAAGTAAAAACAAATAAATTAATAATTTTACTCATTGATACATTAAAAATAAATAGTTAATATCTTATAATTAAGTAAATTTCAAAGATCTATTGAATAACATACTTATTTCATTCAGCATAGCTTGTATTTCATGATTACGTGCAGAAATAAATGAATCAGCATCAACTTGATTTCCTGGTCTGACATAACCAGGAGTGTCTTCTAATATTTCATGAAAATGATCCATAACTAATAAAAAAAAAAAATTAATACAGGTATTGTGTATATAAGTGATTAATAAATTTAAAATGTATTTTGAATATTTACTTTATAATAAATTAATGAAACGAAATGACCGATTAAAATATATTGAAATTCGGATATAGCATAACAGAATATTCTTATTAATTTATAAAAAACTTTGTACAAATTTAACAAATGTCAAAATAGGTATACTAAATATACTATGTAGGTATAGTATAATATAATATAATTGAGGGTGAAGATTTTTTTTTAAATTCCACAGAATATGTAATTGAAGTTCAGTTACGGAATTTCGGACGCACATGGTTATTGATAACGAATTATCATCTATCGCATCATGGAATAATATATTAATTTATATTTTTTTCCATGATGAAGGAGTAATCAAAATTGATATCGTCATCAATCGACAATCAGATATCAAGTATCAACACGACAACTTGCCGCAACAACACTACAAATACAAGACTTTCGGTGTCTGCTGGGTTTTCCGGCTTTTAAAAGTTCCAAAACATATAACAGAACTCAAAGTAAGTAGTAGTTGATAAAGTATTATTATTTTTAATCTTAATCTGTTAATAATATATTATACAAGTATTCCTATGTATAATTGCTTATAATTATTCATCCAATCAGTATGGATTTTATCTGATTGATCCATTAAGTAATATTTATAGGTATGTAATACCTATATTATAGACTTATATATTTTAGTCTATCATAGAAAATCTTTCAACAGTCGCTATCCATAAGCTTAAATATAATATAAATGAATAGTAATTGAATATTAAAAAAAAATTCTAATTTAAATTTATAGGTATAAGTTTATGTTACCATTTAATTCAGTGTTAAAAACATTTACCTTCTTCTTTCCCAACTATTTGGCGTCGACCACTCTAGTCATTCCTTTCCACTTCACTCAATTTTCTGCATCCTTTTCACTTATATCTGTGCACCCCTTATTACCATTACACACTCACTCTTTGTCAGTCTATCCCTTCTCTTACATTCATTCCCTTTACTGATTCTACTTCCTCTGTTTCTTACATCTTTTGTTCACACCATCTCAATCTCAATTTTCTCTCCACAGTAAAATAGTAAGACATCCCCCCAAATAAAATGAAATAAATATTATTGTTATATTTAGGTATAATTATAACCATAATATATATATATATATATATATATTATTGGCAAATAATTGAAATAATTAACCAAAAAAATCTGGGAACGTATTATATACCCTGCAGTGTCTGGGTAACTAAACACAGTAAACAACTGGTAAAATATAATAATAGAAAATGTAAAAAAATAATTATTAATTTAATTTTAGGTAGTAGGTACATGAGTTAAATATTTTAATACATCTAAATTTTTACAAATCCGAGGTTTATTATCATCTAATTCTATTTTTTTTATTTTGGAAAGCTAAACTATTTTTTGTAAATTCATAGTAGTTGATCCGTTGCACAATATTGTAATGTTTGTAATATATATATATATATATATATAATAAATAAATGATGTATTCCTAATAAATTATGCCATTATGATTTATGACAAGCAAAGTATAAACAAAAGTATTGAAATGCTGGTTTTGGTAACATACCACCATAGCTAAAAGGGTTAATGTATGTTAATTTTTAATTAGAACTTGGAAATTTTTTTTTTTTGATGGAAGGGGAGAATGTTTACTTACTCATATTTTAAACTATTGAAGCCACTCCAATACTAACTCTTATATAGGTACCTACACATTTCTTATTTTATCTTTTCTAGTTACTCAACTTATCCACCTTAACATTCTTATCTCTGCTATTTATTAAAACATTTATTTCTTATCCATTTAGAATTTAATTAGAAAAAAATTCTAAATTATATTGTATAGTGTCAAATTCGTATTTTGATTTAATTGTCACAATTATTTAAATTTGTAATTAATGTTGTAATGTTTAAAAAATAATAGGTGACCTAATTATATTATAACTAATCATAATTAAATTTTATTTTAGGTACAAACATTATTTTTTTTTTTTACAATCAATATGAATAGTATTTACTATTTAGTAAGTAATTATTTTTCAAAGAAATGTTTTGATTTTAGGATAATGCACCTAGGTAATAATAAATAACAAATTAATTTATTAAGGCTCTCTGCCAGCTAATTTTAAGGGGGTCGCATATTGTAAATTTTCAAATAATATGAAAATAACATATGTGTGTGTAAATTAATATTAGTGTGTTTAAACCACTCTTTTCGTATAATAATATTACTAGAATTGCGCTTACCGATAACGTACATACAAGCATACTCATGTAAATGATTGTCGACGTTTCATGAATTTCTTCTAAATCTTACTCAAATGTGTCCATGTTTTGTCCATTTTATATTTGGATTTGGAAAACAGATTTTAATTTATCAAAAAATAAACTTTTAATCAACTTTTTAAATTTTATATTCAATATTTTAATATTTGCTTGACTAATATATCGGTAGTAATTGTAAATATTAAAGAACAATTAAAAAACTCAATTAAAAGTAGTTATTGGTTTTTAAAATCTTTATTCAATCAATTGCTATAAAATATGTGGATAAAAAATATATCTGTTTGGTATGTATAACTTACCTACAGAGAGTCTCTGAGTATAATGTATTAAAAATATATATTGTACTAAAATGTATGTTATATTATATATTCTAGCAATAGGTAATTTAGTTTAAATAATATGTAAACAGATATTGTATTTATTTTTGAATAATTAGATACATACTATATACCTACTATATTATATTTTTCATTTTTAGAATGATCACAGACGTGCAATTAGCCGTGTTTGCCAATGTATTAGGCGTAGGCTTATTTCTTCTAGTTGTTCTTTACCATTATGTGACGGCAAATTTCCCATCAAAATGATTTTTCATTGTAAGTATATTATTTTAACATTGTATTATATTTTAACTTTTAATTACAGTAAAATCTGATTTATAAAATTTTATTTTAATCAAATTTAATAGTTAAATAATTCTTACGTAATATGTGAATTATTAGTTTGAATAAGGTTAAGATTGGAATTGTCATTTGGTTTACCAAAAATTTCACAATTTGTATGTCCACTAAAAAAAAAATATTCAGTAAGTGGTCTACACTTTAAAACATTCTTTATATTTTATTTAACATTCTGTATCAAGTGTTATACTCCGACCCATGAAAGAACGACCGGAACTCACGCATCAATACTGACTGCGAGTTCAGCAAGGCTCGTTTTCTCCCACTACTGCTACTTGACGAAGTGTATATAGTGCACACTTTGTAAATAATAAACAAGTAACAGTAGGGCTGCGGTGTAATTACAACTATCATTCTGTACACATCTGTCGGCAGCGGCTCTCAGCGTTCTGTACAGATAGTTTACGTTCGGTTATGGCACAGTTGAGGCAGGATGAACCGATATACAGCAACTGCCAAATTTTTCCAGTCGTTTTCTCCTGGGCCATAGTATATATAATATTAGATCCATAAATTGTATTTATTTACTTTGTTACACAAAGGACTACTTTGCAAAATTGTAAAGTATTTGAATAAAAGTACCTATTTAAATACTTTTAGATTCTGAGCGAATCAAGGAATATATTGGTTTATAAAAAATTGTAAAATAATTTATCTAATCTACTAGACTTATTTATAGAAACTTATAACCTATAAAACAAATAAAAATTGTAAATTTTGATATTGGAAACCATGGCAACGAATTGTAAGGACATTCAAAGTGTTAGAACACCTGGTTACTCTTTCCCCAGTAACTGTGAATAACAATTGATTGTTAAATCAACAATATCCCTTATACTTATATTAGTAACTAACTATGACAATGCATCAACAGGACGGAATGATATAACGGGGATATCAGGTGTCTAAACTTATGTTTGAAAACTTAAAGCTTTCATTTATTACACAAATATTTTATAAATGTAGGGGAAATAAAATATCCATGATTACTTATTTAAAAAAAAAATATATTATTATATTACATTGGAGTTCTACTCAAAATCATTTTATTGAGTACAAATGTACAATGAGATATATTAAGAGTATTTTCCCAATAAACTAAGTAATTCCACTCCTACTGACACCCAACAAGTGATGTGCACATTTTTTTATTTATATAAACCGCCCTATGGCATTTTTATTTAAACGGCATGTAGTCTTTATAAATACAATATATAATGGGTGTAAAAATAATAAACAATACAATAGTAATAAAAAAAAAAATATATATATATATGTACATGAACATTTTTGGGGTTGTGCCTCCAATCTAGTAGTTCATATTCTTAGACTAAATTTATAATATAGAAACAATGTATATATAGTCTGGTTCATATGAGATGACTTGTCGTCACGCAAGGTAAGTTTGGCTAACGAGTAGCACATCAGTGTAGTAGTTTATTGTCACGGAGCGGCGCATTATTTTTATAACAACTTTTATACGAGTGTTTATATTATGTATAATTATAGACTATGTAAATTTTTTTGGATGAAATGATTCAAGCAGAAATTTTAGATATTAATAAATAAGTATAGTAGGTAAAATAAATTGTTTTTAAATGTTTTTAGAATTTATAGTTTATTGTTGAAATGTCAGAAATTTAGCGAGTTTTCAAACTTGGTTATTTTGTCACCATGTAAACATAAAATTTAAAACTATATTTTATTTATAAATATTATAGTTTCATTTTTGATTAACTCCAGTACTAAATAGTAATATGTGAAAATATAAATGTCATTTATTATATAGGTACATTAATTTGTTTGTAAAACTTTTTAGATACTTGGTATAATTATTAATATTAATCAATTAACTAATTGATATGTTTCACAATTCACATTCAGGCTTAATTATAATTAATAATTTATAATATTATATTTTACAGGGAATAATATATATATGTAGTTATATCTTAAATGGAATTTATACTAGAGCTTTTAGTGTATAGTGTGATGGCTTGAGCCAATCAAAAATTAAACAAATGCAATATTAATAAAAATAAAGCTGATTAACATAATGAAAAATTTAAATAATTTGAATTTTAGAGCTAAACATTAAAAGCTTATGCAACCAATATTAACATTATTAATTTTTTTACAATTTATAAATATATAATCAATTAAATACTGTTATCATTTTTGTTTTCAATTGTATACCTAATTTGTGTTATTTTTTTTTTATAGAAGATCAGTATGAATTATATTCCAGCAGTGAGCTGCAACATATGGGGCAACAAGTCCAACTACTGGGGTTGGCCATCCTACATTATACATCATTTAGTCAAATGAAAATATTTCTTATCTGGTATATCATTTCTACATTGGATTATGAATACATCAGTCAACATTTATCGATTTAAAAATTGCAGATATCTAATATTTATTGATTTTTTTAAATGTATACAGGGTCATTCAAATTATTATAACATAAAATTTGTATGACCCTGTATATAACAAGTATTTGATTTTTTATACTACTTCATAAACTTGCTAATTAATATAATGTAAAAAAATTCAAAAATTTGTTTTTATTATAATTATTATTCCATAGTTAAAAATATATTTAATATTTTATTAATTTATTGACAAATTATTATTTAAAACTACATAATGTACACTATCTGTTTAAACTTTTAATTCATCTATAGTATTAAGAGTTAAGACTCTGTGTACGAGTATACACACTAAAAATATCTATGTTTTGTCTACTGTAACAATTGATTGAATAGTAATATTCTTTTGAAAAATTTAAGTATTCATTTTTTACTATTTTAATATTTTTTCTTCTTTATTCTTTAAAATTATTTTATGAGATTGACTATAAAAATATAATAAGGAAAAAAGTATTAAAAGTTAATTTGTTGATAAATTAAAATCTGTTTTCCAAATAATAATACAAATACAATAACTCTCTATGATAGACAAAACATGGACACTTTTGAGTAAAATTTAGAAGAAATTCAAGAAACATTGACGATCATCCATGGGTGTGTGTGCGTAATACTGAAATGTTATTATTTTACACTGATTTGTACAAACATACGATATTTTTATATTATTTTAAAATAAAATAAAACCCTTAAAATTAGCTCCCAGCGCCACCTTAAATATTTATACTTATTTAAATTTTGTGGTTATTATTTTTCAACTATTCATTTTTATTAAATTAAAAATATTGACAATAATAGTGGCATCTTTTTATAGTCTTATGTTAAATCAATTTTAAGAATTAGTTTAATATTGATAGAGGTGATATTAATTTCAACATTGTTTTTATTATTTATAATTAATTATGGAATTCTCGTGCAATTGCAACTTTTATATTGCACATACCAAATCTTATAAAAACAAGTTATGAATCCAAATCATGTTAAGTAGAATATTTTAAGCAAAGTTTCATTTTTTATAAAATTGCAAATTTTCCAATTTTGCATATAATTATTCAGTAAATGATTCAAACATGTTAAGAAAAAATATTGATAAATTTTATTGTGAAATCTGTAAGGACGATGAGACTGCTTAAAAAAATATTATTTTATTATATACTCAATTGATTATTAACAGGCCAAACCATATTTATTAGTTTTGTATCATATCGCTGAAGCCTAAACATGTTTAGAATGAAACATTTCAAGATAACAAACTATTAGATTATATATTTAAAATTAAAAAATGTAATACTCTTTTAAAAATAAAATAAATACCAATATATTATAAACAATAACAATATATTTAGGTATATAAGTAAAATTAATAAATAATAATATATGTATAGAGTATTCAAAAAAAGATTATAGATAACAACTATTTTTGACCGTAAGTCATCATAAGATTACAAATGAATACTTACAAACATATATAAAAATTAATAAACATAATATATAGAATACGAGTATATTAAATAATAATTATCAACATAGATAGGTATATTAAAATAGTTACTGGAAAATTATGTATCGTTGTATTGTATTGTCTTTAAAATCTGTTTGTTTATTTAAAATATTATTAAAACTATTGTTTTACATCATAATTTCATAAACTCTTCTAATACTGAATTTACATATATAGGTATATATATTTTTTATTGGTTACCTATTTAATATTATTAAATCTTTTTCTATATTTAAATGCATACTATATGATTACATTCTATTACCTGCATTTTAAGACATGCTTAGCAAAATTAGATTTAGAAGAAATCTTTTAATTTTTATTGTATAATAATTTGTAACTATTATTATTTATAATATATTCTATGTATTATATTCATTAATTTTAATATTTTTTTGCATTCCTTTATTTTTATTTTTATTATTCATTTGTAACCTAATGATGACTTAAGGTTAAAACTAGTTCTTATGTAATAAACTTTTTTAGAATAGGTACACTAGACACATTATTTTTTTATAGGTAATATTTATTAATATTTCACTTATTATATTACCTATATTATACATTGTTATATTTTATAATATAGATACATTAGATTCTGAGTGAATGTTTAGTTATAGGCAGTGGCGTCGAAGTCCATGTTGAAGTCAGGCCACGACCCGACTATTTTTTTTCAAGTAAGAGCTCTAGGATATCTATAGGGTTAATACTCGGTTGTAGGTTGCTTTTCTAAACACAACATAATAAATATAATGAAATAACAGTGTAGGCATAGGATAATTGGTTGGTACTAAAGTTCCTACACGGGTCGTGTTTTTTTTTTTTGCCGACCCACCTGAGGATTTTTCATAAAAGCTCGGTCCAGACAGATGATAATTTTAGAATTATTGCCCGACTACATTTTAAAAATATTGGCACTATATGTTATAAGTACGACAATGGTTTTTTTTTACGTCTATACCCAAAAATTCTATTAGTTGGAATACTCCGACTGTTACATGTTTACACTGTTTCCAGAAAATTGCATCTTGTTGGTACTTTAAAGAGGTAATAGTCTGGGCCTTAGTATCTATACTAGATCATATGATCTGGATTAGCATTTAGAAATGTGGTAACGCATGCCATGGCGAAGTCTGATTGTTTTATGTAGACAGCTTCAAAAAGCTTCATTTTTGACTATTCGGGGGAAAAAAAAATCTGCTTATTCTCATTTACAAATACCAGTATTCCATAACGTATTCTACGATATCGGCATCATATAGAACCCAATACTAATCTTTGACAACATTTTTCCAAAGTTGTGCGTTGAGACCCTGTTGCCCTGTTTACCCATTTCAAAATTCCAAATAATGAAATTCAGTAAACACAATGCCCTCAATAGCCCAATGATGATGATGTCCTCCCTCATTGATAGGCGCATAATATTGTAATGCTACCATTGTATATAATTATATAAATATTTAACTAATTAAAATGAAAGATTAGATTAACGCTTTTTTAAAGAATGTGAATATGCTATTTTTAAATACATTTGAATGTGAACTTAAATGAGTTCATTTTTTAAGCATTGATCGTAAACGAATACGAATTTAATTTTTAAGCAAACGTTCCGAACAGTATTCTTTTATCTATGGTTCCGAACACTATTTTTAGGTTTCCTATACAATATTGTATCACGTTTGCCTATCCAATGCGCCGCGCCCGTATAAATATTTCAAAATCAGATCAATATTTTATAGATTCTGAAATCATCTGTGTATTTTATTTCGTGACGTAAAAACTATAATTAAAGAATGAACTTTAGTAACTTGAAACGCTATTTTATTATGATAAATAAATATATAGATTTCCATAGATTTATAAGTTTATGAAAATATTTACAGTTGTTTAGTGGAGATTCGCCGTGGATAAAATACAAAAATATTGTCCTATAGAGCCTCATGTCCAAGAAGGATGTTCCCTACACTATCCTATTCATAGAAGCGGGTTTCCCAAGCCTATCCCAAAGGTCGAGGTTTCTTCCGTAAGGCGTATCAGACGACGTTCTTTTAAAACTTATAGTTTTCCTACAATATTCCGTTGTTTTATCATATTTTTTGTCATATCTGGTACCATGAACGATAAATTTCTACAACAGAGTGCGAACCCTCTCCGGAAGTTTAAAAGACACAAATTGATTATTTTATGTCGAGAAGAGGGAGTTTAAAATAAAAGAAATAATGAAAAAGAGAGTGCATAAAAAGAAAAATATAGATAAGGAACCGAGGATTAGGTGGGGGGAACGGATAAGAATGAAAAAGTATTTACAAAAGGGCTAATTGAAACAGTGGTGTAGAACATGGAAGGAAATACCTATAAACAAAATATGGAGAAAGGTAACAAAAGGTGTTAAAAGTATTACTCGAAAAGAAAGTCAATGGCGAGAGTAGAAGTAGTATGCCACAGGATGAGCAAACATGGTGGTGAGCAGAATATGTGCAGGAGATAATATCAATGAAAAAAAATACAGTTAAAGAAATTACAGAACACCAGGGAGAGTGAAGATTGGGTAGAGTATAAAAGTTTATCTAAAGCATTAAAAAGTGCAGCGAGTAAAGCTAAATTAGAGAAATATGATGAGTTGTATGAGAGGCTAGAAATAAAAGAAGGAGAAAATAAGTGTACAGGCTGACTAAGAGAAGAGATAAACAATCCAGGAACTTTAGAAATGCTTGGTGTATAAAAGATAGGAGAGTATTAACGAAAGATAAGGAAGTGATAAAAAAAAATGGAAAGAATGTTTTAAAGGATTATTAAATGAAGAATTTCAGAGAGGCAATTGATTGAGTGGAATTTGGGTATGGTTGGTTTAATAAGGAAAAACTAAGCGTGGAGCGCTGTTAGAAAAATTAAAAATAAGTGGGGGGACCGAATAATTTTACCAGTAAAAGTATGGAAAGTAATAGGGAGTTTAGGTATAGGATGGCTAACAAAGTTCTTTAAAAAGGTACTAGTTGACAAAAAAATTCCAGAAGCGTGGAGGAAGAGTTGCGTGTTAACAATATTTAAAGGGCTGCACATTTAACAATTCATAAAACATATTCAAATAGGTACACATATCAAAAAACGGCTACGTAGGGCACTAGATAATTTTATTTTTGTTTCATATTTCTAAGATATTTGTAAATTGTTGTAAATGAGAAATGCAAAAGTAATATTTTCAATAACATTTTATTAATTTATAAAAAACAACTAAAATTAAAAATGATATACCTATAGTAAAGGGACCAATTATTGTTAGTAATTTTAAAAATGCATATTATAAACGTTTTTCAATTGTTAGATCTTCTTTTTTCTTAAAATTTTCTAAAAATTACCTATTTAGAACCCCTTAAAAAATGGCCGTGCTGACATCCTCTTAATAGGCGGGGAGCATTTATTTATTTCAAAAGTTAAAAACGAATCCGAACATAGACACTGAACTTTTAATAATTGAAGTTGAGGCCCGAAAAATTTTGTGGCATGTTGGGGATGAAAATTATAAAGCTTATCGTTTTAAAATATAACGTGCACCGTAGAGCAATAAAATTTGACATTTTTATTAGTGTTCGTTGTACACGCAACTGCAGGACTTCATTGATGAATGAATTGAAATGAATTTATATCGGCATTTTCGTATCGGTCGCGTATCAAACGTAACGTAGTAGTAGGTAAAGTACCTACTGTTTATTTATTTTAGTTTAAACCAGTGGCGTCATTTGGGGGGTGGTAGGGTGGGCATTTGCCCCCCCCCTTGTTGACAGCGGGACGGTATCCGGCCGAATAGGGGCCGGTCGCCTGTGTCCGGCTATTTATGCCGACATGATTCGTGCTAAAAGTACCTAAATGATTATAGCGTATGCCGAATAGTAATAAGTAATAACTAATACCACGGCGTACGGTGGATGTACTTGTAAAATAAATAATAATATTAAAATTGATCTATAGATGCTACCAATAGTATGGTTAAAACTTA
>JAIPRL010005171.1:0-33633 GCA_025469235.1 Pemphigus obesinymphae
GATGTAATGGCGAGTGATATGAGGAAGGTGGGAGTAAGTGAAGAAGATGCGGGAGATAGAGTTAAGTGGAAGTGTAGGACCAGGGTGGCCGACCCCAAATAGTTGGGAGAGAAGGCGAAGGAGAAGATGAAGAAGAAGAAGATAAAGTCACGAAGCTATCGTTTTTCAGAGATATACAAAACTTCAAAATATAAAAGTAATTTTTTGAATTATTAAGTCATGTTTTACTCTGAATATTAAATATGCAGTTATTTGATAATCCATTTATTAGTTGAAAACAAAGGATATTGCGTTGTAATACTATGATATTGATACCCAGACTTTCTTAATCGAATATAACAATACAGTGTTTCAAAAGTTACTTTAAGAAATAACTCTTCCAGTTTCTCTATCTTTTTAAAAATTAGGAACTTGTTCTCTATTTTAAAAAAGGATTCAGTTACTTTCTTGGTTTCTTAAAAAAGAACTATAGTCCCCCTATTCGTTCCTTCTTTTTTCCTATTTTTATTTTTAATTATTATTAATTATAAATATATACATGGCGTATATAAGTATACATGAGTGGGTTTAAAAATATTATGTTTATACCTCTTTAAAAAAAATTATTTTAAACAAAATCTAATAGAATACAGCGGTGTATTTGTTTAAAATTAAAAGAAATTAATTACATAAATAAGTATCATGCTGTATATACTATAATTTAAGGAGCATATGTTAAATATAAATATTATACTTATATTATATTTTTATTTAATGATAAATATTTATCATAAATTATAATAAGATACGTCATTCAATATTTTAGGTTTAACCTTATATCCCCGTTATGTCTGTCCGTTCTTAGTTACTAGTACATACTATATTTTTATAGTTGCGATTGTTGATTCGATTATAGGGAAATATATATTATTTATTCTATTTTATAATATTTTTAATAATACGTTCATAAACCATGAAATTAGCACGCTTGCCGAGTGGGTATTCTGAAATTATCTTATACTTATTAATCACCATACGATTATACTTGTTTATAGGATTAATCGTAATTAAACTGAACTGTGCTCAGAATCTTTTTCCGAACGTTATTATTGTTATCATTGCTTTTAAAACTAAATTATAATAATACTACACAGTATCCTTCACGAAAACTGACGGGACGATGGACCAACTTCCATAATCTGTATTTAGTCAGCTTATTTATTATTCTATAATAAATTAATTTTCAAATGTTGTAGATGACCGTTGTGTAACTAGATTTTCTAAATGTAGACTTTCCAATAATACATTTTTTGAAACTTGCTTTATTAGGTAACGTTGAAAAGTTCAAAACCCTGTATAGATTTTACCTTAATATATAAGTCTAAGTATACTGTATTAATTGTATATATCAGTGGCGGCGCTCGTAGACGATTAAAAATTATTCATTTTTAAAAGCATAGAATACAATAATAATTATGTATATAGGTACCCATGTAAAAGGTATTTATTAAACCAAAATTAATACCATATAGAAAAACAAATATATAAATATATTTTACAAAAACCCAAAAATTACAAAATAATAAAACTTATACGTTTTATAATCTACGTTTAAGCGTCTATCGTTCATTTCACAAAACAGGCAAGGGCGCCCGCAGAAATATCAACCGAGAGCGTCCGTCCCGTCTCGAAAGGAGGTGTCTCATCCCCCAACTTTGGAAATAGTAGAAAAAGTCTATGGGGGGTTTTTTTTTTGCTTATTCACGTTTTAAATGAATATTTTGAAATTTGTCGGAAAATTGCAGCAATAAAGTATTTTTCGGAATTTTAAAATTCTGCAAACTATAAATTGTTAGGATTTTAATCGGAAAAATGGGAAAAAAGTTGATTATTTTTCTTTTTTTTTTTCCTTATTTTAAGTTTTTGAAGATATATTATTTTTTTAACGTTTTTACCTTCCCCCCCCCAAAAAAAAAAAAAATCTTTCTTCGGAATGGCCCTGGGATGGAGCACAATACTTATAAGTTATATGAAATAATATGGCCAACATAGTTTATTGTGTATAATATGTAAACCTGTCTTTTCAAATACCACTATTTTTATAACATGAACACAATTTTGAAATCCCATTTGTCAAGAATAATTATTATTTGGCGGAGGCCGACAAATCGATGTTTATAGATCATACAATGTTCAACATTTCAAACTATTATTATTTAATACTTACAAAAATAATGATTTTTTTTTTTTAATAATAATAAAATTTTAAATAATTTAAAAAAAAAAAAACTTTTAAAAATATTTATTAAAATACACTCTATACAAACTTTGGGTTAAATATTGACAATTAGCATTGGGTTAATATTTAAATAAATATCTAACTATTGTTAATAAGTAATTTGTTAAAATTTTAGTGGTGGGGGGGGGGCGATCGCCCAGTCGCCACTACACACGATGAGCCGCCACTGGTATATAATATATTATAGCATTTATTCGACGTGTACATTTCTCAAAGGCATTTTTTCTGTGTGTTAATATTCTACCGTGTGTGGTTAATCTTAAGTTACGACCCAGGTCGGATTCAAATATATTATATAATATATTTTATAAATATACCCTATGTTTAGGTCTCTTGTATATATATCCATATTATACATATTATGGTTTAGTATGTACATGTGTACGGTTGTTTAATGTTTAAGCAGCGAGTCGTAATGCTTTCCATCGGATCCAAACACGATTCAGAGATTCGCGGATATACTTCGATATTTTTATATACATGACGTGATATTATATGTATCGTATTTTTATTTTTATCGTGGAAACATTCGACGAATTCGATATTATTGTTATGTGTTCGAGCAAAAGTCCACGACATATTTTATTATTGTATTTTGTATAGGTATAGCCCGTATAGGTATATCTCTTATACACGGCAATTTGAATTTCACTGCAATAAAACAGAAAGCCATAGAATCCCCAAAATTACATTTTGTCATTTTAACGTCTCTCACTTTGATTTTTTTAATACATTTTTATTATCGTCACGGTTGGATTTTTTTTTTTATGTAGGTAATATACATTTTTGTATATCACCGCGCGCCATCCTGAACGAAAAATGTATTATGTACTATATGAAAGTAAGCAGTTATAACATAACAGGGAATAAGCTAAAATTATTTAATCCCCAATACATTTAAAAAAGGATTTGTGGCAAATTTTTGAAAATCAAATTTGAACTCTTTAGTTATGTATTATATGTCGTCAACATTACATAATAATTTGTTTGTTTTTTTTTGTAAATAATTTAATTTGTTATCAAAAAACGCATTTTTATAAGGCGATCTAAACTTTTTACAGGTGACATTATGAATTTGATGTCGGGCAAAGAGTTTTTCCTCGTAAAATGTTTTTCGACAATTGAAATTCATTAAAAAATATATTTTTACGTAACATTTGCATTAAACCTAAGGTGTTTTATTTTATATTCAAAAGTCGTCCTCACACAATACTTCCTAAAATTATGTTTAAATAGATATATTAGTTTATATTTTGTACTATAGGTTTTATATTGACACTTTCATATAGGTATATTTATATTTATATATATATGGAGTATAATTTCCTATACTTTGAATATTAATCACATGAGAAAGTTTTTTTGTAACAACTATCAAGAATTAATGTTGATCTTATACTCTATTGAACCGTGCAATGTTATAATATATCACCAAGTTGTATCTTCTATGCGGATTATAAGTCATAGTATATTCTAAGGACAATTTTTACCTAGTCTTAATATTTTATTTGAAGACGCCGGCTTAAGAATTATCATCTTGTTTTTTTTCTTTAATTATTCGGCAAAAGTTCGGTAAAATCTTTTTTTGAACACCGGCCCTTATATACATATTACACACGTATAGGTATGAACATAACGAATACAAATGATCGTGTAACGTTATTTATATTATGTCGTTACGATTTATACGATGGATATATTCACGTGAAATAATTCTTTTTGGACGTAACCGACACGACCACCTACGCCAGGCGTTCTCCGACAAATCGTCCGAAATAATTTGCAGATGAAGAAGTATTTTCTCGTAAAATTTGAAATACAAGAAATGTTTGTTCATCGTTCAACGATGCGTATTTTTTGTCGAGATTTGCGTTTGTTCTTGTATACATTGTTCTTTATTTCATTATATCTCGACGAAGACGTTTTTTCTTCTATCCCAAATTTGAAATTGTGCTCAACACGATTTTGTTCGATAACGTATATACTTACAAATGTTTTATATTTACCTATATGGCTATCTTTATTGTACCTATATATATGTACAATGTACCTGGTACATAGCTCCCGAGATCTTGGGCAATCGATTTTCACGTCATTAAACGCCATCATCCGACTAACTACGGGCGAGAGATAATGTTTTGAAAAAAATAAAAATACACTACCGTAAAAGTTTACACAATTTCATTATATATTTAACCATATAACCCGACATATATTACATATTATTATAAGGTTTCCAGTCATAAACGCGTATCTATATACCTATATTGTATATATATATATTCCTCTCGAATAACTTTTGTTGTGTATTCATTTTAATATAAGTGCAGACACATTTCTCTGTTTTTTTTTCCTTGTTCATTTATCTAAAATGATATTAATCTTTTCAATATTTTATATGAAATTTTTACTTTGTAGTTTATAAAGAGAGTATTATTATTATTATTATTATTATTATTATGTAGTTGTATATACAATTACAAATTTTCAAAATCGAATGAATGGAACGTCAGCGAATCGGGAGAACGGACCGATAAAATATGATCATTTTTGTTCGCATATTGTCTTGTTATAATACGAACTTTTTTTTTCAAATTATCAATAGAAACTAGTGAAAGTGATTTCGATGTTGGGCATTTGTTTGGCTTTGATAAAATTCGCCATTGTAGTATTATTTTGAGTTTCTACGCAAAAACTGTGTATTGATAGTACCTATAGGTATTACGTTTTATAATTATTTGTATAAGTACTTATAACAATAATATTTAACTGATATTTTCAACATAATTTATATATTATTAATTATTATATTGTATGTAAATTGTATTCTTGTATATTGCATTTTAAAGTCTGAATGCGGCTAAATTACTAAATTAGGCTAATTACTATTAATCATAATTTCTAGGGGGTAACCTATATAACCTATATAGAATTAAATTGTTTTTCGCGAAATTGTGAAAATAATCAATTTCACCATAAATTAAACTTAAAATGTATTCACTCCTTGGAATGTGGTTAGAATATTATTATTGGAGTTCATTAAAACGATTAAAACGTTTTGAGGATTTTATATTAATTATTAATATATATATTATATTAATTTTATATTAAAATAAGTGTAATCGACCAAAATTTCAACTCTCTAAGAATCAAGATTATTATTTTCCGAAATTTTATAACAGTGTAAAATGGAAATTTGTCTCATCTAAATACGTAGGTACGTTTTTTTCCGCCATTTGAGATTCTTAGCCAAGAGATGCGCGAATCACCAATATTAATAATGATAATCACTAATTTATAATGATGTTTATTTATTTATTTAATTTTATTGGGCTCAACTTTTCGAACAGTTCCAATCGATTCAAGTGATGTATTTTCCGGTAGCTAGTTGGTCATCTAATTGGTACTTTAGATAGGTTATTTTTTTTTGTACGTATAATTTTTCGGTAGTTTTTGATAGAAAAAGTCGAATACGTGTTTGTCGGATCTCAAATCGAACCATTATTCAGATTATCGATAAAATTTTGGGTAAAAAAAAAATAATAATAATAATAATAAACGGAAAGAAAAACCAATATATATCCACGGGATCTATGATATAGGGACGGAAAAATTGATAGCCATTCACCATTGGTAACAGTCTTCGTTGATATCGTCGTCGTACGAGTACTCGTCCTCTTTCGTCGCCGCCGCCGCTGCCGCCGTAAAACCAGGACGGTCGCCTAGTTGCCTGAGGATGTGCGCGGCCACGTGGTCGTGTGTCGGCGAGTTGGCGAGCTGATATTCGGCGCATTCACACAGGACGTGTTTGGCCTCGGACGTTAGACGGTACACTTGTCTTCCTCCGCCACCTGAAAACATGTGGATTTTTCAAATAAACCACAATATTCAGACTTGGGCAAAATACTTTTTAAAAGTATTTTGAATACATATTCTGAATACTGTATAATAATAGTATTCCCTGGGTATTTTAAATAAGTACTTCACAAAATGTATTCCAGATACTTTTTTGAATACATTTTTTGTTTACTAGATTTCAATAACGAAAATTGTACTTACCTAATTATAATATTATTAATTTTTATAATATTTAATATTTAATAATTTTTTTCCCACGTATATGAATGTAATATTAAAATCGATAATGCACACCTACCTAATAATAAATAATTATATCCAAATTTTTAATATATTTTTTTAATATAATAGTGAGTAGATATTATTATTATTATTATTTTTTTTTTTTTTTGTAAAATCTAACAAAGAAGCATTTATACTCACAATAACTTAATACAATCTTCTTTCTTTTTAATAATATTAGTATTGTATACATTATACATATATAAAACATCCCATATCATGTAATTACTAAATTTATTATAATGAAATAATATCAATGAATATTGAAATTTCAAACTATTTATTTCATCAATAAAAATTATTATTATTTAAAAATATACCTTAAAAATTATTCGGAATACTGTGTTCAGAATACTAACTCACAAAAAGTATTAAAAATATTCTGTTAAATACTTTCAAATAAAAGTAGGTATTTAAAAAATATTCTGAATACCTACTGTATTCGGAATACTACCCAAGTCTGGCAATATTATATGATTCGCATACGCACAAGAATATAAGAGTGACACAACTCAGAAACATGTATTTTTCATGGAGGAAATTTTAAAAAAAATGTACGGGCTAGGTATATTGAGTTAATGTTTTAGCATAATCAATAATCATACGTAGAATTAATATTTTAATTTTTTTTCTTTCCTATTCATAATTTGTATATTTAAAAACAATAAATATAACTACATTTATTTGTATCAGACAAAATTATTCGATTATGAAAATAGAACAATAAATCTAAAAAGTAAAATGTTCGGTGGATTATAATTATTTTACATAGGTCGATATTCTTTATAAAACATAGGTACATTGAATAGACTTAAATTTTGATATTAATTAAAAATTAATATTTTTTAAGTTGTGTCATTATTCTTATGAATAGGCGATACATTAATACCAGTGTTCGGAACGTTCACATACAAATTGAATTCGTTCACGTTCACGCACGTTTAATATATATAAAATAAACTCGTTCATGTTCACGTTAAAATTTATTTAAAAATAACACGCTCAAAATCACGTTCTTTAAAAAAAATGAACTCGTTCATCTGGTCGTTCATTTTAATCAATCAAAATTAACAAAATATATATATTTTTTATATAATATATACTAAAAAATGACCGATTAATAGAAACTATCGTTTTTATTTTATAGCGGGCCCCAAGGAAATTTGACTTTTAAGTACTATATATTGAAAACAAATAAGATTTATAGTGAAATTTTAATATATTTTAATTTAATTTGAACGACCTGAAAATCGTTCAAATTCCTTAAAAATATGAATGTCGTTTACGTTCACGTTCTAATTGACAGAAACGAATGGTGTTCGTGTGTCGTACACAAAATATGAACATAAATGCACGAATACGTGTGTTCATGAACACCGATTAATGAACAAAACGATACTGGAAATAATAAATAAAACGCGTGTAGGTAAAACATCATACTCCTTTCCACCTCCAAATAGGGGTCTTCTAAGCCACGCAGCGTCTAAATTACATTCAATTCTCAATTTCGCAAAATTTTTTACATTTTCCTGCTGTCCAAAAATTCGTTTTTCTCAAACAAGTATCTTTCACATGACCGTACTATATAAATCGAAATCGAACATTCAAAAAATTAAATAGTTTAGTTTTACCATACCAACAATTGCTGTTTTTGTCAAGATATGTTAACTTATATATAATACCTAACCTAAATAAATAGATAAATATAAATAAATAAAAACCAATTACAAACTATTATAATGCCTTAGGTTAGGGTGACCATATTTTATTTTGAAAAAACTGGGACAAAAATAAAGTATATCGTAATTTTAAACAATAGTGCCCCCATCTCTACTTAATAAGTCTTATATGTAATGTCTTACTGTAATGTTATACTCAATATAAAATGTTTTTTGTTTTTATTAACTTTTCAATCAGAAGATTTGATTTAATCTGTCACATGACACTATTTTTCAGTACAAGATAATATATGACCAGAAAAGTACTTTTAGGAGGTATTTTTTAGATTTTTACTTTTTCTTTTTTTAATGTAGTGTCTCAAAAGTGTAGAAACATAGTTGTCAAAACTTAGTTTGATAATAATAAATGGAGGATGGAGACTCTACACTCTATAGTCATCCGATTACCGTATTTTTGTCTAAACTCAAATGTAATAATCCGTAACTTCCAAATAGTTATTCTAAAGAGTGTACTATTCACCTATAAGAATACATGTCCTATACTGATCCATTTTAATCAGACAAAATAAAAGATAATTTTATGACCATTTATATTGATTCTATATCAAGTTCATTAAAATGTTTAATGATCTTAGGTTAGGGATCCCATACGTCCCGTATTATACAGGATGGTCCCGTATGTGAATCAAATGTCCCGGCGTCCCGACAAAATTTTTAAAATGTCACTTTCGTACCCGTATTTCTAAAGGCCCTCATACACATCAAACAAATTTGCACAACGTCTCTGTTCATGCAAACATTTTGAGCGTGTATGGCATGGTTTGAGTAGTTACGCAACGGTTTGAAACAAATCGGACGAGTTCGAAATTTTTCAGAAACAATCAGTTGGAACGTCTATGGCAGTGTTTGACCCGCATCGGCCGTCAAAAGACCTCCAGACAATTGGAAAAACATATGAACAATATACTTTTTTTACTTATATAATAATATATTATTTATATATTATAATTATATTTTATTATTATTATAGGATTAACTACACATATAAAATTTATTTTTTATAATTACGGAGTCTAAAAATTATGATAATTAAATATTTTGGCTTGAATTTATCGCTCTTTATCATGAGTGTCCTGAATTATGGAAAGTTAAAAGTGAAATGTATAAGAGTAGGATTAAGAAGGATGCGGCGTATGAAAAACTGGCTGAGAAAATGAAAGAAATTAATCGTACAGACATATTCTTGTAGAAATGTAGAATGTACACTGAATATATTTTGACAAAATCAAAAACTAAACTGAAGTGGGCACAAGCCATTGGAATGTGTGTGTCCAAAGTTTGTGCAAACATCATGTTTGCACAAACATAGACGTTGTGCAAATTTATTTAATGTGTATGGGGGCCTATAGAACCCATTTGGTACGACTTTAAATCTACAAATTTGAAAATGTAACATTATCTTTATTTGATTTGTATAATCAATATTCAAATATAAAGATGAGAATATCTTTAATCATTAATAAAAATGTTAAGTATTGTCTATACTTTTAAAATTTCATAAGTATATTCATTCTCAATTAATTGTAGTTTCTGAACGAAGTGAGGAATATATCTATTGGTTTTACATTATGTATATTTTATGATTTCCGAATTTCCGGTAGAACGAATTTTTCTGATAGAAAATATCATCTGGTTATTACACTAAAGAATTAATTTTTCCATTTTCTAAGTAGTTTTCCTATATGTAAAGAATAAACTTTAGAGGGGAATGTGAAAAATTACACGAAACCAAAAATCGATTTTGATCGACAGATGCTTTCACAGAACTATTGTACACGGCAGTCGGCAAACGTTTTATTTTTATATTTCTAAAAAAAAAATTTATGGTTTTTCTCTAGTAAAAATTAAAGAATGTTAATATTGAATACTTATAATTTACAATAGTATAATACGTTGGATTCCTGGACAATCCCGAAACACTTTGTTGGGACACCAGGACGCTATGCTCAAAACTGATACAGTCCCGGCTATATTGGGACGTATGGTAAGCCTACCTTTAGTACTTAGTTTTAATGTACTTTTTATTAATTTGTACCACATTAATAATAATATTATACATAAATGGTAAGCATAGGTGCAAATTGGTTAAATTTAGTGGGGGGGCTTCAGCCCTGACTATTTATACATTGAATATGCTCCCCCTCCGTCTTAAAATATCTTAAAATTTAACACAAAGTTTTAATGGTTTTTATAATTATATTATATCTATATTATAAATTATATTATTATTATATTATTATATTATTATTATATACTATAAATTTGGGGGTTAATTATAATTGGGGGTCTAAGCCCCCTTAGCCCCCCCCCTGCGATTTGCGCCTATCATGGTAAGTTAAAACTTGATACCTAATTCAAATATTAAATATAAAATGTAGGTAGTTAAAGTGTATATAAAAAGTTAACTGCATGAACAATCGGGTTAAATAATTATTATAACATGGTTATAATATAAAGTGTGGTTAATCACGATATAAAAAAATTTTCTGTAAAATAATATCATGATTATTTCAAAATTAAACACACAATATTAGCTAAACATATATCTGTAATTCCGACGGGTTTAGATTTTTAGAATACTTAGTATCTATACTCTATTCAGTTTAAGAATTTATATTTTTATATAGCTAGAACTCAGAGTAGGTACCTATAGGTACCTAATACATTAGTTTAAACCAGATATTTTAAAATAATGTGATCATTGATTATATAAGTGTTCAATTGATTACTTTTAATTTCGTCAAACATTTAGGAATTTAGCGCAGAATTCAATGGAATATTCTCCATTTATACATTGAACTTTTACGCGTAATAATCGCTAAAATACCTGTTATACATTTTGTTTAAAATATAAGTATTTTGTTAAATATATTATTATTATTTGATTAGATTTTATACACAATATAATATATGTATATTTATTTTTTTTTTACAAACAAATAATTTGTGTTCTTGTGTATATATTTTTACTGTTGTATATTTCAATGAGATTTCAAATTTATAAACATTTTGAGGGGGCCATTATTTTCCATTCGCGGTCAATGTTATATCATATATGTGTGTATATGGGAACCAGTGCGAAAATAAATAATGGTTTTCAGTACGATATAAGTTATAAGTACAGAATATAATATTAATTTCCTAGTTTGAGTAAATACACTATAAATTGTACATTTTCGAAATAACTATACAGGAAGAAAATCTGTGGTGCGGTAAGTATATGAATCATAATATACACATCATACTATAGAGGTCATCCTTTTTTATTTTCTACCCTGTGCAGTTTTAGATTAGTTATTTGCATTCGTCTGCTCGACCAAAAGTGAGGTTCCGGGTTTGTGGGTTTTGTTATCGTTCAAGCATGAGATTACAGTTCAGTATTGTGTCAGTTGGTATATTGCCCCCTTGTCCTCCCCTCATCCATTTATACTTCTGTATCATTTCATGGTACTTCCGACTGTTTTCTCTAAATGTATTACTTTGGACGTTGCTCCAAAAAAAAAAAAAAAAAAAAAACCCGAACTATCTCCATTTTCTTATCGTAACTCGAAAATCCAATAATATGTAACATATATAGTAGGTATAGTAACACCGCACTTTCATTCCACGTCAGGTAGTTTCAATTTTTTAGACGCGTTTCCCCAGAACGATCCCGTCTAGATCTTATCGGATATAAAAAGGTCAATATATGATACTACTAATATTTACTACCTACTTAAATCGCCTATGCCTATGAACGATTGAACATTTTTTTTCTTGAGGCTGAATTTGGACGTTGAGTAGATGGAATCAATCAAAAGTATTATAAATATTAAACTATTATAATGCAAAAATAATGCCAAAAGGCCTTGAGTAAGTTGTAATGTGTGTTTTTATCGTTTCTGCAAAAAATCGTCTTTAGACAATGTAAAGCTGCAACTATTGATCAAAATATAATAACGAATTCGGAATTCTAATTACATAGGCAAATATTAAACATTGATTAACAAGTTTGGGTTTTCTCAAAAACATTTGTTACAGTGTTTAAAATATTTATAATTGTAATATAATATAATACGTTATAGAATAGGTATTTACATAATTATATTATTATAATATATTTGTAACAAAAAGTATGCGTGTAGGGCGAATAAAGTTCTACGGTGTAATAATTATTTATTTCGTGGTAATTGAACTAGGTATTTAATGTTTCACGATATTATTAAATTATGTTCAATTAATATTCAAATACATTTATCCGAAACGATATAAAAAAAAAAACAGAAATTTTTCAATGTATAAATTAACCTGTCCGTTTTGTGTACCTACACTCAATCGAACAACAGGTAGATAGTGATTTTTTGGTTGTTTAAAAAAGTTATTTCGAAAGAAACAATTCGTCGTAGTCGCAGAAGGTACGTTTTAATGTATATATAAAATGTATACATGCGAGTGTATAGGGAATATATTATAAAACAAGTTCAAAATAATATGCGTATTCGAAATGAACCATATATTATTATTATCATTGGCATTTTGGCAATAATATAGATGTCAAATAGTTTTACGATATCAACCCTGAACTGTATCTGACTATATATATAGTTTGTTCCGCAAAAAACGTGTGATGACATAGTGATTCATAATATACTATAATATATATTATAGTGATTTATATCTTTCGTCTTGATATTATATTTTAGGTACATAAATATAGTAGACGATCAAGTGATAAACATTTTTAATTTCAACACTTATTGTACTAGGATTGCAGTGAAATTATTTCACGTAACGTACGTATAATTTTTTTAGTTATTTAGATTTGTCGACAAATGCCTATAAGTATTAACATTAAACATTTAATTTTTTTTTTTTTTTTTTTTTTGGTACAATAAAATGCTACTTTATTAAATTTATTAGTATAGGTGCAATTTTAATGGCTATAATTAGAGAGCGGATTTTTAAGATTTTAAAAGTTTAAAATATTATAATATGCAATAATATACCTTAATTTTCTCTTAATATTCTTTTAAAAACAAAATATACTCTATAAAACTAACTAAATCAGGGGAATCCGAGTAAAATTGTCACCGAAAATTAAAAAAATCGCTTTGAAACATGGAAGGTATGCAATAAATAAAAAGTTGTCCAGATATACAAATGGCTGAAGTTGATCCATTATCCCTTCCTTGATAGTATATTATTATTAGTTTAAATTTAGAAACAATATAAGGAATTGCATTCAAAAGACAATTCTAAGCGAAGCTAGGTATATTCATATAAATTTAAAAAAGCTAAACATGACAACTTTATTTTGTTATTTCCCTTTACATTTATAAAATTTACATTCAGTTCAAAAAGAAAAAACTAGTTTTTCCTCGCGCTTAAGGAGATTACTGGAAAATCGAAAAATAACCTCGTCAAAGTATACCAACTAGAATAAATTTGCTATCAAAATTTTTTAGAAAACACTTACTTGACTTCTTTGACCCCCAAAATGTATACAGACATGAAAAAAATTCCTTGTTTCGTCAAGAGTCTAAAAGGTAGTTGGCCCGAAAATCGAGAAATATGCACAAATTATGATATCTAATTACTATATCTTTAATATGCAAAATTAATTTTTTTATGAATTCTGTGATCCATAAATCTTTCACATTTTTTACCCTCGTTGAACTGCATACAGTTTGTAAAAGTATGTAAAAACTTAAAAATCCAAACTCTAGTTATAATATATTTATTTTTTCAAGTTAAGTATAAAACATATATTAAAAATAATTTATATATATATATATATATATATAATAGGTAAGTACTTCAATTACGATAAAACGTTAAGAAATTATTCATAAGACATAATAGTACCTAGTTCAATGCAAAACGTATAATATTATAAAGTAGGTAGGTACTATTGGTGCCTATAGTATTTGTAGTATAATGAAGTATTAAACTAAGTAGAAAAGAATGTTCAAATTAAAAAAATTTTAAATTGAATTTTTAACGAATTTTAGTGCAATAATATAATTAATTTAATGTATATTTTTGTCACCGTTATATAGCTGATACCTACTATAAAACTCCGATATAAATCTAAAAATATTTTGCTACATAAGCCGATATATAAACATTTTAAAAATCACTATTTACTATAATTGGCACGTTTATATAGGGTTTTAAAATGAATAATTAGTATAGCATATTATCATTTTGAAATTAAAGATCGATGATTTGATATAAATGGCGTATTAATCTGATTACAATTTTATATAGTGTTCGGGCAAAATATGATAATTAACCGAAATGTCTTAACGAATGGGCTATGAAAGTAATTTAATTTTAAAGTTTAAATACTTACGAAGAAATATACGCAACACCATAATATATAATATTGTGGAGAAAACTGATTATAGTTTTCACACTGTTTAATATGCGTTCATCGCATCCATACCTACTTCACCTCGGATGTTAAACGTAAGTGTTTGTAAATCTTTTCATTATCTTCCTAATTTAGCGAGTATGTTGAAAATTACACCGATCCAAAGTAAAATAACTCGTCGCAAAGTTTTCTCGAACTGAGTTGTTTTTTTTTATCATATTACATACTATAATAATGTACAGCGTATTCCAAATAATTCCGTGAAATGGATATTTTTGAATTTACTCATGACTGTTATCTGTAGGGGTTAAGGCGCAACATTCAAAAATCCTTTTACCCCCGCCTATTTAATAATAATCAACAAAACTATTTATTTTGATAAAAAAAAACTATTTTAAATTTATATACCATTGATTAATTATTTATCATGTTGTTTTTACAATTAGATAAAAAAAATTAAAAATTAAATTTCAGTAATAATTTATCAAATTTAGAGTAGGTTAAAATTATTGATTTCATTGAAATATTTATACAATAAAAATCGTTTTGAACTATATATTTACGCTATATGCATGGATACAGATACAAAAAAGTGAAAATTAAAATGAATTTTATTTAGACTAATTTATGATTTGAAAATATTGGATTGATTTATGATCAAATTTATAGTCATCAGATAAATGCATTTTAAATATTAAACTAATCGATATTGATCTAAAGATTAAATAAAATATTGAAATGTGAGATTATTATTAACATTGTTAACTCGGTTAATTTTTACTCCGTTTTTTTTTATTTTTAATTATTTATGAAAATAAGACAAACAAAATGTGTAGTTATTTTTATAATATTTTATTTTTTGATATTTGAATGATGGCGAAGGATTTGTTGAAAATTATTTAATCAAATTGGAATTTTTTATAGATAAGTTGAAAACGAATAATAATAGTTTAAAAAATTGAATAAAAAATTTTATCAAGGGTGATCAGGACTTATGGAACATGCCGTATATAGAATAAATGAAAATTGAGAATTATACACAACATCAGTCTTTGCACGAGGGCAAATGATTTATTCAAGTACATATTTTTATTTTTTCTTTATTCGTTCGCCTTGTTAATACATTTATAATTAACGACGATAATTAATTTTGCTTGAACAATAAGAATCATTAATTATTTGGAAGTCATGGAACGATTTTTGAAATTCATCAATTTTAAAATCGATTTACGGCTAGAATATTACTTATACTTAATATAATTGGTGGTAGTCGTATTTTTTTGAAACGATAAGCCAAAAGTTAAATGATTTATGTACAAACGACTTTATAGGAAATTTCTTATGCATATTGAAAAATAATCTGAGTAAGTTTAATTATTTTTTTAATTTTAATGTTTCGTGATATAAAAGTAAAATGATCAAAACTTCATCCTTTTAACTGTCATTGGAGATTATAAACACATCCCTGTTTTTATTAGAAATTATAATACTAATTATGAGTAATAGGTATTATTTCAAATTTTCAACTTTTTGTATACGTACGTTTCACAACCTATATCTATTATATTTAAATGAGATAATAAAATCTTATTTGGACGTACATCAATATGGTATATAATATTACAGCCTAGTCAATTTACGAAAAATAGGCTTCGTTTTGAAAAAGTTAGGAACAAGCTGAAGAATCTAGAACAAAATCTGCAATATTGAACTGGGACAAAATTTACTAGGTAATTTTTTTCTTACTTAATAAATATTTATTAATTCAAATGGTAAATGAGAATATACCTAGATGAATAAAAATTAATTAAAAATACGAATATCATAGTTTATTACCAATAGATTATCACAGTAAAATATGTATACGATATGTATATATTTGAAAAATCTATCTTGTCAGCAATTCAAGAAACACATAAATGTTCAAAAAACTTTTAGTGTTGTTTCTTTTATCAGACATAGTCCACTTGGCGTAAAACACAAACCAGTGGACCTTTCAATACATTATGAAACATCTAAAGATTTTCGCCATTTCACTGGCATGATCGATGCTTTAGTATTTCTTTATTTATTAAATGATGTTCACCGAGGTATGCAAGTATTTTTATAATAATATATACAAACTAGCAAATGATGTACTTCGATACAACTTATGTCACTGGAAAATATGATACCTACTCAAATTGTTGATAATGGATCCAACAAGTAAAATCTTCTCCTTTATTTCCAATATCATTATTGAATATAAATGGAGCCACAACAGAATAACAATAACAATCAAGAACAAACAATAAGTATATCAGAAACGTTCAATAATAAAATGAAGAGTATTTTCCGAAATAGCCGCCCAAATATATGGGTTTTCATAGAAGGATTACAAAATTATTGTGCAATGAATCTGCAATAAACTAAATAATTTTACTGCGCAAGAAAAAACACCTACATATATATCACCTACATAAATGTGTATGGTTATTTTGTATTTCTGTGATTTTTTTTTTAAATTTTTGAAATCTACTGATAGTTGAAATAATAAAATAATTATTGAAATTCGTTTTTAAATTAATTTTTATTAATTTAAGTTTAGTCTTATTTTTAATTTGAATCAATAAATATTATTAAGTTAAAAAAATTGGCAGGATTTTGTATAAAAATATAAATTAAAAATAATATTGGCCAGATTTTGTCATTTTCCCGGCCTATATACACGTGTATAGGCGCCCCACTAGAATTAACAGTTTCTAACGTCATCAACATTCCAAAATGAAATGTAGGGGTATTATTATGACGTACGTATTGAAAAATACTATGTAAAAAAATACTTACATCGTATAATATGAATATTATTATATTTATTTCAAAGGTTGACATATTACAAGACGTATACCGTGAAAACGGTCACTTGTACACAATACACATTTCAACCTTTTTATAAAAGTTTAGTATGAATATCGTACATATACGTATTTATAATGCACTACTACTTAACTATTCAAAAAAAAAAAACATTAAAATGAGTCTTATCTATGCATTTATAATACGTAACGTATGCGTAATATTCGATAATAGAGAAAAAGCTAATTATTATTTTTTTCAAGAGTTATTTGGAGCTCTTTTTTGACCTTTACAACTGACAAAAATAATTTATTATAACATATATATATATATATAATTAAATAATAAATAATTTTTATTTGAAATTTGTTGTTATAAGTATAATATTTATTTAGATATTTTGAAAATTCCGATTTTGGGGAGGGTTGATCACCCTCAAATTTAGTAAAGAGGGTGAGATGGGATTTTTAGTATGTTAGTTAGGGTATATGTCTTGATTATTGTTTTGTTTGTTACCTAGTATTTTTTATATTATTTCTTATCCCGTCTACACTATACCGAGGAAATCAGTGCATTTAAATTATTATATTTTGTTCACATATTAAAAGCCGTATATCGCTGTATAACGGTTGTTATATATAGGTACATAAATCATATACCTACTATTTTATAGAAAATTATCTCTTCTACAATATTTCCATTTTAAATTTTTTATCGAACAACCAATAAAAAGCAAAATATTTATGAAAAGTTCATTTTTGTAATATTTTATCTCGAATAAACTCTGAAGCTCACATGATTCGATAGGAAATTTTCATAATAATGTTTTTTATAATGGTATAATATTAAGGTGTATGCGTAAATTTAGCTTGTCCCCAATTTTTTTCAAAATGATTTTTCGTCTTATATAATAGGGCTATATAATGAAATTGTGTAATTCGTTTTGGCGAGGTTCGTACTGGTAACTTTATATGTCGTATTCTTATAGTAATATTAGAACTGATTTAAAAGAACCTGTTTGGGATTTAGTTATTGTACTAAAATTGTAGTACTGAAAACTTGAATTTAATTTATTTTAAAAAATTCTAAAGAAATCTGCAGCTTTTAGGATTATAATTTAATCCTTATAGTTAGTATTTAGTTATCATGTCTGTTGTAGAAAGCGACTAATTGAAGTTGCGTCAGATTGACAGCCGGCGTAAAATTTAACTTGAGAGTATGAGTTCAAAATAAAATGTATGCGTCTTGTCTCATCTCGGATAGGCATGGGGAGAACAAGTGAGAAGGAATGCCGTAGTTGGGTGTGGAGATAGTCTAAGGGATGAGGTGACGGACAGAGGGTTCAGTAGCCATTTCATCAGTCATATGTGCGTGACTACCAAGCGGCTGTAATGCCAATGGAGTAGGGAAAGCACCAAAGTATTGTCGGGAAAATTCACGCCTGAGTACGCAGGATAGATATAAATTAAGGTGGAATGTAGAAAAATTGACAGACAAGGGCAGGGAGTTAATAGACGTTTTGAGGAGGAGGATTGTTAATATTTGCTGTGTGCAAGAAACAAAGTGAAAAGTGGAGAATGCCAGAAAAATTGGCGAGGGATATAAAATCATATACTGAGGAAAGACGAGTATAAGGAATGGTGTCGAAACGATAGTAGACGAAGGAGAGTAAGCGATAGGAAGAGTGGTAGAGGTAGTCAGTAAAAGTGATCGAGTCCGGGGTCCTTTTATACTAATTATTGGATAATAGGTATTATAATTATTGACGATACCCATTACTTATATGAACTTTGATTAATTTGATCAAAACTGCCAGGTTACAGCTGTATGTGAATAATTTGTTAAAATATTTACCTTTGACACCGAATAAATATTCAGACGTAACGGCGGCGGCCATTCCGCCTGGTTCCTGAATAACTGTGAATTGATGAATAAATAAATTTAATAATCGATACATCGATCACCGATTAATTGAATCATAGATAATGGATTAATCGGTAATTGATCGATTAACCGATATAATCAAGTGAAACATATAATCAACAATCGATTGTTTGAATTAATAATCGAGCAGTCCTAGGGATGAATAGTGGACAAAATGAGGAAAAATAGATTGAGGTGGCTAGGGTATATTTTAAGGAGGGAAGAGGCAGTGGCAGTAAAAGTAATAAAGGGAATTTGTTTTGAAGGAAAGAGAGGAAGACCAAAAAATAGGTGCGGATTATGTAATAAATGGCGATATGAGGTTGGTGGGTGTAAGTGAAGAGGATGCGGGAGACCCGAGTTCTGTCGAAGTTGAGGTCTACAGTAGTCGACCCCAAATTCTTGGTAGAGGGCGAGAGAGAAGAAGAAAAAGAGTTAGTATTTAGTGAAAATTTAAAATATATTATTTGAAAACTGGTGTTGCCGTCCCGATGAAGTAATACTGAAGTAATCACAGCCGCCGACATTACCTATAGTAATTTATTATTATAATCGCACGGCCGGCCACACACACACGTACACATACACACAAATTAGATAGCCAAGTAAATGTTTATCTGTTTGTGAATTATATTATCGTAAAAACATTTAGTCTTGTTGTGATCAACGTCGTGTGACAAACCACCGTTATCGTCGGTCCGAAACAAAAAGTTTTACGTGCGCGAATCGCCGTATATATATTATATTGTTTTTTACGTGCGCTAATTGCCGTGAGTAAAAAAGTGAGCGCTAATCGCCATTATAATTTGTTTTAAGGCTCTAATAGCCTCGCAAGTACATAATATATACAGGCTCTAATATAGCTAATATTATTGTATTTTTATTATTGTTTCGGCTCAAATTGCCTTAATTTATTATTATTATTATTATTATTATTTTTGTATTGTAAATTATTTATTTAGGTATAGGTACAGCGGCTGGCCAGTCTGCGTCCATATTATTATTCTGTGAGTACCTATCTCATTATTATTATTTCATATATTTATTTTATTGTATTCTCGTTTTGTGCTTAGTGTCAATTTATTTATTCTTTGTGTTGCTGTGATTTATTACTTTATTGATATATTTTATTTGTACCAGCAATACACGAAATCTTAATTACCTACCTACCGGAGTTACCATTTTTACTAGTTTTAAGTCACCTGTCCTATAGTTTAAGTATACTTACACACCCACGCATATACACACTGTACACACTCTCACATTTACATAGGCCCTAGTTTTACCTCGGCGATCCCGGTTAGGAACTCTAGGGTTCTATTCACACACATACACACTGTGTGGCCGACCGAGTCGGTTTAAATAGCGTTTAAGTGGCGCGCACCAAGTAATTTTGGTGTCTGGTGTGCGCGTATTATTATTATACGCCGCCGGCCCGTACAATTGTCTTCACTCGATTGCCTAGGTACTCTATTTTTCTACAATTCAAACGTTCTTTCGATGAAGGAATATATAAAAAGAATTCTCAATCATATTATTAACAATAATCAGCATGCATTTCGTCCGGAAAATCTATTATCACCAGTAGTGTTACATTTACATCCTTCATTTTAAATTCCTTTGAATAAAAATGCCAGGTTGATACTATTTTTACCGATTTTTAATATTTTAGATTAAAAATATCTACCTGGATCATTATTTAGTATTGCTTTTAAAATGTTTAAAATGGAAAAAAGAGCTATTGAACGACGGAAAACAATCAAAGAAAGAAAAAAACGAACTCCCAGAGAAATATATATTTAGCTAGTAATTGGCATTATTTTATTAAAAGATATTAAATATTTTATTGAAATATGAAATTTATTTCGGGTACATTTATAAACATCCGATAAGTCGAGTAGTGCATACGAAGAAGAAATTAATCAACCAGATCCAACTAAATCTCCGAATTTCATAACTCGAAGTACAAATTTTATCACAATAAACCTGCAGCTGCGTTTGACAGATGCAAACTTAGTGATAGAGATGTAGTACACATTTTAATAACAATTGCCGAAGGAGTTTTCTTAGAGGAATACCACCTCGGAGGTGGTTATTTAGAATACTTAGAGCTATACAGTATACATCATGCGCGGTGGATGGCAAAAGTTATTTTCTGTTTAGATGTATATATATATATATATATTTATATTTCATAGTCAGTTTCATATAAAACAAGAAGAATCGATTAAGCATATGTATTTTTGTAGTTAAATTATATGTAAAGGATTGGATTAAAGCGCATTTTTCTTCAGATGTGCCACTTTAAGATTTAATATTCTTGAAAAATGTTATAAAATATAAATCTATCAATAAAGATATATCAAATGTACAACAAAAAAAAAGTTTGACCATTTATTGGATTTATGTCCAAAACCTATAGGTAGTTTTATAATTTTTTTTAAAAAAATTTGTCCGTAGCAACAAAAAAAAAATGGTAGCAACTCTGAGTACGAACTCTTCAGAAGAATTTACAAAATAATATATTCCTAACCAGGTAGATTCGATATTTGATAAAAGTATTTAAAACTGTATTTGTTCACATTTTATGAAACTATTGTTATATTATGCATACGTGGTAAATAAGATATTCATAAATACAATATTACAATGTAACTAGCAAGATAACGACAATAATACACAAAAAAATTTTAATGAATGTAAAACAATAGTTTTAAAAAAAAAAAATTTTTTAATAAAGTATGGAACGATTCTGCTCTCGAAACACCAGACACTTTCCAGATAAGAAAACAAAAACAAAATACAAAAATTACTGCCAATATTACTAATAATACTATACTTAGAATAACGCGGTCTGACACTACTCAAAGCGTATGAGTACACAATCGAACGATACATGCACGGTATAAATCACACATATAGACGACTGATGCACAATTTACAAATACAAGAAATGAACACTACCATAAAATAAATACATTTTCCCACACATATGAAATAAGCTGGATAAGCGGCCACAAAAACCTTTATGAGCGGGGAGAAACTCCTTGACAAACCATCCCTTCGACGACTCGAGCGCACGACATAATCGCCAGAATAGGTGGTCATACACGAGAGGACTTTTGACGGATTTGATCTCCAGCGGATCAAATCCTCTAAAAAGTCCTATCGTATGTGGTTTCCAAGGATTCAATCCGGCAAGAAAAAAAATCCGACAGATTTAGTCCAACGGATCAATTCTCTCGCTTCTCCACTAATCATCGGACCAGATCCCGCGGACCGGGCCCGATGGACCTATTATTATCTATTATCTATTTTATTATTATCATAAAATATCATCTGTTTACTTATCAATAGTTTGTGTACGATTTTTTTTTTTTTTTTTGATAAACATCAAAGTAGCTCAAATTTTATGCCCAGTACTCAGTAGGTACATGCATTTTGTATGTACATTTTTACATTTTTACATCATGAGTGGAGTAGGTCTATTACTACCGAATTTATAGAACTATGCCAATCAAAACCATGTTTATGGAAAATAAGTGCAGTTAAATATAAAAACAAAAATAAAAATAAAAAATAAATAAATAAAAAAGATATGTTATGTTCATTCATTATATAGGTAGGTAGGTATTTAAAATGAACTAGTATAAAATAACATTATTTACTTTACACAAAACTCATAACATAATAATGATAACTGATAAATCAGTTGAAATCCGTCGTATAAATCCGTAGGACTTTCAGTTCGTCTTGGAAGACCAACGGACTTGGTCCTAAGCATAAAAATCAACGGATTTCCTCCACTAACCAGCGGAAAGTAGCGGACTTTCATTTTTACGTTAGTGGGCAAAACTAAAGACCTAGTCCGACGGACCAAATCCATCGAGGACCTAAAAATTTAATCCGTCCGACCAAATCCGTCAAAAAGTCCTTTCGTGTATGGCCACCTGATGTGGCCACATCCTCAAAGGACAAGAACTCAGTCGGTGTATCAGAGAGAGCAATAGTCAATCCAGTGATATACCAACTACTAATTTCTAAAGCCGCCTATGCCGGTTCAAATATATATAGACTAATAAATAGCTTAAGATATATACGTAAAGTGGAAACGATTAATAAATAAATAAAATACATTAATAGGAATAAAAAAATACATGTCATCATTTAATTCATAGATAGAATAATAATATTAATTTTCAATAAAGGAATCAGATAATATGTTCCTGTCGATTTATTTGAACAAACGATACCCCGGGAACACTTCTATCCGTAATAGAAGGAAGGTCGTAATTTATTAAGAGATATAAGACTAACTCAATAATATCGTACAATCGAACACCTATTTAAAAATTTAATTTAACCGTTGTATTCCTATATAATGCATTGATTTCTTTTCATATACCTACCCAGATATTTAACTTTACATTTCATTTACAACTTACATACGTACACATAATATTTTATCCTTAACCCTCTCTTCTTGAGTTACGACACTATGTTATCGTTTTAAAATTTCAGATTTTCTGAACATAGAACTATCAATTTGGGAAAGTTATGAAAACTATAAAAAAGTTCCAGCTCAAATTAAAAATATATCGGTTTTTAACGAGGTGTCAAGCATATCGAAGAATATAATGAAAAAATGACCAAGGATGAATGTCAGAAACAATATTTGCTACAAGCTATGTCTAAAAACCATCAAAAACCTACATAAAAAAATATCCATACTCTCAAAAAAAGAATATTAATGAGAAAATAAAAAGCAACAATTATTATTATTAATACTAAATATTATTAATACACATTTTTATAATTTAAAATAGTAACATGTTAAATTATAAATATATTAAAATAAATTGCATTATAATAATAATTGTATGCATTTTTTTAATGTCATTGTGAATATAAAAATTGACTCCGTAATATTTCATTTTCATTTTAATAAATTAAGAATATTTTTTAAATCAAACTATAAGTATAAATTGGTTGATCCAATGAAATTTAATAATCTTATAATATATTTTTTAGATAATTAAATTAGAAATATATTTTATACCAAATATTTTATCGTGTCTTCAGCTGTATGCTAAATATTTAAAAAAAAATGCATTTTGTTATATTTACAAATATATTGTATTTTGTATATTTTTATATGAAATATAATTTACAAGAATTTTTATAAAATATTTTTTGTAGAAAACACACTTATCACTAACACACTTTCTTATATTTTTTCCGTAAATGTACAAATTTTTTAAAAAATTGAAAAACATATCAAAATTATCTTTTTGAATCATAATTCAACTTTTGTTTGGCATGAGAATGAGTTGAGTCCGATTTAAAATTTTTTCAGAACTATTCTTTCATAGCACTTAAAAAAATTTTAATGCATATGACGTTAAACTCTTAATATCGATAAACAATATAATTATATCGGTTTTAACCGTAACTGAATAACAACCTAACAATAAACAACCTAATAACAACATAAATGTCACCCAGTGAAAATATTTGGTCATCCAAAGTATTATATTATTCAAGACTGGACGACATAAATTTTTTAATTTAAAATATAGGTACCAAAGTCAAATAATTAGGTAATGAACGATTATGAATAAATATATGAAACTGAATAGATAAATACTGGATAATAATTGAATAATGTGTTTTTTTATCAACGATAATTAATCAAGTATTAGTATATCTACCGACTTCGATTTAAAATCATATTAAATGTACAAATTTTACAATTTTATTTTTTAATAATTGTGTCTGTAAAAGGGTGAGTGATAACATAGAAAATTTTTTCTAAAATTAAAATATAGCAAGTCTTGTGAGATGAAATTATTGGTATGCGACAGAAAAATTCCTTGTCAAATATCAAAAAACTTACCAAAACCGTTCATAAATTAAATGTTTTTTGAAATTAATATATGATATTTGGATATAAATACATTAAATATATATAGATACAATATATTTTTGCTTAGGTATTTATAATTTAAAAAAAAATTAAATGTTTAACTTTTAAAATTTTGTTTTTTAGTTATTCGATTATTTATACGAATACAAAAGTTATCAATATTTTAAAAAAAAGATTAAGAAAATGATTTTGATTTAATTTAATATTATAACTATAACTTTTCATTATTTATGAGTAAAGTAGATATATATTCAATTCAAGTACCTAAACATTATATTCAGAAGAAAATTGTCTACACAAAAATCATTTTTTTCGCACGAGCAACAATTATCGCGTTACAAGTCTTTTTATTTATCAGCTTTTAAAATGAATTTAATAATAAAATACCTAACTACTACATCGTATTATTTTTTAACGAAATGCGATTTTTTTTTTTTGTGGTTTTGTCGATAAGTATGGAATTACAATACCCATACATTTTCCGTAAATCTAAAAATATTTTTTCGAAATTTAGGTGCTTTAAGAGACATTTGAAATTGTAATGTTAAACTGTGTACTTATATAGCACAGACAAATTAGATGAAAGCCACGTACCGCAATAACAGTTACACGTGCCTAAAAAAAAAATATATTTTTAGAATTATCTCCTGTACGAATTGTATATGAAATTTTTTATCTTACGACCTATAATTATAGATTTAAAGGTCATTTTCGTAAACTATGATGTCAAATAGCCTTTAAAAAAAAAATTATATCGATGAGGGGTTTTTTAATATTATTAAGAATGATATTTTTAATGTGTATGTAAAAATTTAGATTTCCTCTAATTTTTGCATATTAATGTCCGTTTTTATTCAAATTATAATATTATTATAATCATATTGTATGTGTATAAATACGTTATACCTAAGTGTATATACACTATACATATAAAACTTTGAAAATTTTACTCGTTTCCAAATTAGAAAACCCTAATTTCATATTTGAAATCATTGTAGATTATTTAAAATTTATACTTGAAAACGGTATCGAAAATAAGTTATCTAACACTTTAAACAAGGGATATAGAGTGTTTCCAGTTACCTATATCACACTATATACACTGTATATTATACAAGGTAAATTCAGATTTTGAGGAGAGGAAACCAGTGATTTTATAATGAATTTTGTTTTTCCCAGTCATATTTTTTTTTTTTTTTAAAGACTGGAACAAAATATACTACAGTATATAGTTAATGTTTACCTTCATAGTTTTGTATATTACGCTTGTCTATTATAATGTGTACCTATATATATATTATTTATTTTAAAATTAATAAAATATATCGTTTTTATTGATTATGATTATTTTGTCCAGTGCTCCAATTTTACGAACTTAATGATACATCCTCGATTTCAAATGTTAATAAATCCCCTATGGTTATATTGTATGATAAGTGACTTTATTCCACCATTATTGATATCCAACGAGCGCAGTGCTTCCACCCCTACTTGTTCGGTTTTTATAATAAGCCAAAGATTATCTGCCAAGATTTTAAATAATGTAGGTAGTTATATAAATTATTGTATATGTAATATATATTATTCTATTTATAACAAATTAACTTTTATGTCCATAAACTTGCACACTGAAAACATTGCTGTTTGGATAGTATAATACATCATATGCAGATGAAGTACAAAATTTAAAATGTGCATAACCTAATATAATAATATGTAGGTAGGTATTTTATTATAATATAATAAATATTATGTATACCAGTAATTAGATTTACACACAAATATTAATCATAATTACTATGATATACCTACCATAAATTATAATTATATATATATATATATATATATATATATATATATATACCTACATAAATCTACTCATTAATAATAATAATAATAATAAAAATAATAATAATAATTGACATATTATATTCATAATAATAAACAAAAGATGTATAATGAATATTAACATATTTATATTTAATTTGTTTTTTTATTTTAATCAAAAGTAGATAGTAATAGCACAGAATATATTTTGTGGTGATAATGATTAGAAGTAATATAATATGAATTATGATATTATAAAAATTAAAAATTTAGAATGTTCAAAAAGCACATATAACTAAAAATATTTACATAAAACGATTAAACATTTCTACTTTCTTCTATGGAATGTCTGGTATTTTTTTTTAATTTGAACACCCTAAGTTTTTTCAATTATGTTAATTACTTGATTATGATGTAACCAACGTCCTTGTGCCATTGCACTAATGAAATAGTCTATTGAAGATTCTCAAAGTGCAGATTTAATATCTGAAACTGTAATCTGCAAGTTGAAGTTGGACAAGATACTGTCTTTTATGTATAATGTCACACGTTCATAAAGTGTTCGTGTTTATGTTTCCATTAAACAGTATACAATTGGTAACTCTGAAAAACAATTAAAAACTATAATATATTTATATATAAAACTTATTTTCTGTTTTTATTGATTATCATTTGTTTTTTAAATAAATAATTAAACTTACATAATTATAAACTATACAATAGAGTACAAGCATTTGCCAAGATTTCGGTTTTGATGGGACAACCTTAAATGTAGCGATTGCATGGAGTTTGCTTTCTCCAAAGTTTAGGACCCGTTCAATTAGTTTTTGATGAGCAAATATAGTTGCATAGTCATATCGATCTTTAACATAACCATGTTAAAAATAATAAAATGTTATATGTTATATTATTTGTACCTCAATTAGGTATATAATATCAAACTAATTAGATGTAATTAATCTACATGTGTATTTTATTAAAGATAATCCATTTAAATTTTCAAATATAAATAAATATCATGTATATTAATACATTATTTATTATTTAAGTGATTAATATTAAAAATCAATTGTATAATATTTTTATTTTTATTTTTAATTCTTATATTATATTATTGTATGTACTTTTAATAAATATGAATTACACTTTTTATTAAAAAAATGTATAAATTATAATACTATATTAAGTAGCTTATCAAACTATTTTTATTTCAATATCTATAAAATATTTTTAAAAAAAACTGATATTGAAGAGGATTGCAATGCCTTGATTTCAATTGATTTAATTTGGGAAAAATATATATACATATAACAATCTTAATAGACTAATAAGTGATGTTAAGGGTGAAAATATATTTTTGAAGGTTTGCCATAAGTTATATTTTATTTTACGCATAGCTTAATCAACTGTCTTAGCAAGAGCATAAATGCATTTTAATTTTTACATTATTTTTTGGTTTTTCTGTTTATTTATTTATTGTAATATTGAATAGGTACCTATATATTTACTATTATATTATAAGATGCATTTTTTGAAATGCAAATTATTATAGTTTATTTGGAATAATAACGAATAATAACGATACTGAGTGCCCATGAGTTTTCATTTGTGGTAATCAGTTGATATCAACCATATATGAGTGCAAAGCTAACGAAGCCGAAAGTACAAATTGGCCGCCCAGTACCACTCTTATTCTGAATACACTATACTCAGGTAGAAATATCGGTGTTTAATTGGTGTCGTGTATTAGATTTGATAGTCTATAGACCGGTGCCAGACACCAGACAAACACAGCACTTTGAATACGACAAAACCCTTGAAAATATCAAGCCAGACATCAGTGTTCAAATTGTGTCCTAATTGTTATAGACATTTTACAATTGAGAAAAAATAGTTATTATATTTTAAATTTAAGGAAATAGCTAAATATTAAGTTAATTTTGACATTTTAATTGGTATCAAATAAATGTATTTATTAGTAGGTAGGTACATTTATTATTATTACATTTATTTTAATATCAATTTATAGTTGGTCCAGACCAACCCAGATAGGTACCTAAATATACCTAAATACGTATAATATATCTTAATAAAATTATAAGCAGTAATCATTTATTTTAGTATTACCTATATTTATTTATTTATTTGATAATAACAGGCTAAAACCCAAAATATAAAGTAAGTACAGTTACAAATTATTGTAAAGATAACAATGATCAATTTAATATATAGGAAAACAAACAAAAAAGCACAATTTGTAAAAAAGATGATAAACAAAATTTAAATTACTTACAAATAATGAAAAACAGAATTATTTATAATTCATGAAAGTTAAGTAAAAAAGAATCAAGGATTGATGGTGAAAGAGGGGTAATTATTATTAGTTGCACGTATAATGCGTAAAAGGCGAGGAATCAAAAAAGAGAGAAGAAGAAGGTGGGATACAGAAGGTAATTGTTAAATGGGTAGTATGAATTAGAATTTTAAAGTTTAAAAGGAAGATAAGTTCATGAGAACCAAATTTGTTAGAGAGGAGGTTTGAAAGAAAGGAAAGGTTAGAAATATGTCTGCGATTAACTAGACTGGAGAGATGAAAAGCTTGAGGTCAGTGGAATAAATATGCAAAGGTTGAGCAATGTTACAAATGTACAGTTATATCGCAAAAATCCCTTTAGAATATTACTTTCGCTTCTTAACCCTTTCAGTACCACTGACGTTTATATGCATCATGAAAAAAAATTCCCTCAGGCCCACTGATGCATATAAGCGTCATTCAATGTTTTAAAATATTTTATTCATATAGTACAGTTGGCATGACTGTAATAATAATGTAAATTGTATCAGAAATCCATAGAAATCCATAGAGATTAACAAAACAAATATCGGTGCCATATTAAAGGCATGATAAGACTTCCAAGTTTTCAATAAAAATAGTGATTCCCAAACTGCGTGTGGCGGCCAAACGAATGCCGGGTGGCGGTCATGCGAAGGCCGAGCGGTAGCGCTTATCAGTCGATCCACAAAATATCAATGATAATTTTATTAAAATTTCCCGCGCGTATTATATTTTTGGCTTATTCAGCAATATCTTCTGAAAAAATGAATAATCGTACGATTTTGGAAACCCCCGATCATCGTTTACAAACATTTAAGTATATTTGTATATGTTGATTATACAAAAAAAAAAAAAAAAGATCTTAATTTTTCCTACTAGAGTACCTATAATGTAGAAACTATAAAAAAATTCAATAAAAATATCAAATTTATGTGGGCCAGCCAGAGGACTAGTAAAAAAAGTGTGTGGTACTGAAAGGGTTAAAAATCGTCTGCAGTAATGCTCCATATATGGTATCCCTATGAAGTTCGCTAAGTTTGGACACGATCGAGTAATTAGAAAGGAGTTTTCGTAGAAATCCTTTGGAAGGAATTTTCGGAGTAAGTTTCCGGACGTATCTCTCACCAAAATAGCGAAAGGGAGGGGGAACTATTAATATGCTGTACTGTAAAGTATCCCATACCCGATAGTGGTATCCCTAGTACTCCACAACTTAAATTAAATGTGCTGTAATAATTCCGAAAAATTACCTTGAAAAAATGAATTTTGTGAGTGCATAATTTTTTAGATAAATGGATACAATCTCCCCACTGTTTTCATTAATTTTTATTCTACTTATTTCTGGAGGGATTTTGTCCGTTTATGTGTTTTGTAATCCGGTGAAATTTGGTCCGCTTAAAAATGTGGAGGAATTTTGTTCTAGATTTAATTTATTATAATGTATCAATATCCCAAGTTTTGTCGGTTCAAAAATTATCATTTCCAAATAATATCGATTCCAAGATATGTAGTTTCCAAATAATTTCTATTGAAACTTTATAGATTCAAGATTTAAGAGTTTAAATTTTATCATTTCCAATATTATTGTTTCCAAATAATTCTGATTCTAACTTTATTTATTTAAGGTTTATCGATTCAAAATTTAAAGATTTTAGGTTATATTGTTGCAAAAAAATAGATTGAATTATTGTATGTACAAATTAAATAGTTTCAAATATTTAAAATTAAAATAATTTACGGCGCTCTCGTTCATCATATAAATTAATATTTAATAGTAAATATACAAATATAGAATATTAACTGTGGCATATTCATAATTTAGCTTAAAAATTAAAAATTCGTTAGGGGTAATTTGTATAATCATACGATATGATGAATCTCAAAAACATCAACAGAATTGATATTTTTATATAATAAAATTATTACCACCTATTTTTTAAAACTGCAAACTCGTATAACTCATATAAATATAATAATTGATCATAGCCCTTACTGTTTGAAATATAAAATAACCGTAACCATAGCCTATATTTCCATTAAATACCCTAAACAAATTAAGGCAAAACCAAATTTGGATAGAGTGCTTGTCCTACCTACCCCCACCCCTTAAAAATGATGTCACTGTGAATAGTATCACACATAGATGTGAGTTGTTTTTTGTTCAATTGTCAAAAATACGAGATTATTTAGAATTTCAACAACCGAATTATTATTTTATAAAATAATAATTAATAAAAAATAGAACGACAAAAAAGTTCAAATAGCATAAACCGTCAAAAACGACATAGAAAATGCACCCCGGTCGATTTTTTCGTGAACAACGAGAGATATATAAAGATGATAAAATGAACAGTGCGTTTAAAAAAGAAATACAGAGGTACCTATAATAATTAGTGTGATAACCATTGCTTAGCTTCATAGTAATACATTTCGTAATATTTTTTTAAGGGGAATTGGGGAGAGTGGAGAATTATTTATTTACTTAAGATTCCTATGATTGTATTATTTACGGTATGACTTCTTAGTACATTACGACTAATGCTAATGGAGTATTAACCAACATGCAATCATAAAAATAATCTCATTTTATATTTTATTATGCGCGAAATAATACGGTTGCAAGGTGTAGTGCCTATATTTATTAATAATTTTCCGTTGGACGGTTGCGTATATACTTCTATTCGGTAGGAGATAATTTTTCATCTCTCGTTATTCATTCACAGCTGCAGTAATAATAATAATAATAATAATAATAATAAGTATAATAAATGTTATTATAAAACTTCGTAAATTATAAACAATATTGTTCTTAGCGTTATATCTGTACAATATATAAGTATATACAAAGACATTACGAACTTATAATACCCCAGCTGGATGCAATTTCGTATTTTAATACCTATCTAACCTATATAAATAGTCTGACCTGCATCGTTCACCATAATATCTCGTTGTGAACTGTAAATATTAGCTTATTATTATTATCGTAAAATGAGGTTAATTTACAACAGTTTTTGAGATCTACTCGATTTCGAGCCGAGTATGAAAAATCTGATTTAAATACTAGAGGTGCCTACCTATCAGATATATCCAGATATTATATTAGGTATTTAGATACCTAAAATATCCTTTATGAATTAGTATTCCATTATTTGAAATTGGATATAAATATATAATACATAATATTATTCACCTACATAATTATTTTATTATATATGATGTATTATGTATGGCTGTAAATATGTGTAGGAAATACATATTTATACAATAATATACATATTATTGTAAATATTTTTAACAATAATAATAGGTAATTTAAGATTTGAAGATTAAGTATTGTTAATTGTATTACGGAACAATTAATGAGTATTTTGAAAAAATAAAAAAATTTGATTAATTATTTTTTAAAGGCAATTTGTATAAATAAATTTCAATTTTTGTATTTACCTACCTATTTCAGATCTGCCACAACAAAATAAACTTAAAAAAAAATTTTTTTTTTTACTATTTTTGATTATTAATTATAATGTTTTATGCTGTTTATAGAAATTTAAAATGTTGAGCTTTATAAATCTAAGAACAGTAATTTCAGGTTGTAAGACTTGAAAATTGAATACAAGATTAAAAGTGTATCTATTATACAAACTATAGTTCAAAAATCTCGAATATATAGACATGCGTAATTGAATTTAAGGATAATATCAAATTTTTTTATATTTTAGATTTCTAACATAAGTTTAAAATTTTTATAAAATTGTTGATATATTTATAGTACCTTCTTCTTCTTCTCCTTCGCCTTCTCTCCCAACTATTTGGGGTCGGCCACCCTGGTCCTACACTTCCACTTAACTCTATCTCCCGCATCTTCTTCACTTACTCCCACCTTGCTCATATCACTTGCCATTACAACCCCCCATCTCTTTTTCGGTCTTCCCCTCCCCCTCTTACCAACAACATGCATTTCCCTTACTAATCTTACTGCCTCAGTCTCATCCCTCCTTAATACATGCCCGAGCCATCTTAATCTATTCTCCCTCATTTTGTCTACTATCGAAGCTACCCCTATATTACCTCTGATATACTCATTCCTTATTTTATCCTCTCTAGTAACTCCACTCATCCACCTTAACATTCTCATCTCAGCTACACTCTGTTCTATCTTTCTACCTACTGCCCAACATTCCGTTCCATACATCATTGCAGGTCTCACCACTGCCTTATAAAATTTACCTTTTAACCTAATAGGGATTCTTTTATCACACAGAATACCTGACG
>JAIPRL010005172.1:0-33630 GCA_025469235.1 Pemphigus obesinymphae
GCATGTTATGTTGCAGTTGCATGCACACTATATTGCTAGTATTATTAATTAAAAATGCAATATAAACTATATAACAAATATGTTTTTCAGCATTCAGACTCAAAGCATATGCACTAGAATTAGGTTTTATACTTATTTTTTCACTTCTGTAAAACAAACAGGATGATGTGCAGCTCTAAAATTTCCTTAGCGCAAGCTCTGGAATAATATATAATATACTATAGGCGTGATCGTTCGAAAACCGATAAAATCCTCTGAACTGATCGACGCCGAGGACAGATCATCAGAGAAAAACGTATTATGCGGTTTTACATTAAGAGATCGTCCCACAACCGGTTTTTAAGGGGTTCTATAGGCACTTTTCCAAGACACGTTTAAATCTATCGATTTGAAAATATTCAAATACCACAAACTCACAAGCAATATACCAGTAACACGTATTTGTTATTGTAAAGTACTAATAAATAATTATTGAAAACGAGGCTAAACGTGCTTCGGGAGATGCACTACATACGTTTCAGAGAAACTCGGTGATTTTAGCATTTTATAACCACTACACATATATTATTTAAACACGGTAGAATAATCTAAATATTTCCGTGGATGATTTTCGATAGTTATTAAAAGTGGAATTAACATTTTTCGGAATTTTCTATTATTAAAAGTCGTATATAACTCGACTAATAATAACTTTATTGAAAATTACCCATGTAGAAGTTTAGATCATCTTATGGTCTTTAATATTTTATATAGGTTGTTGTCTGTTGTACGCGAAAATAACGCAGTTTTCTAGAAACGTTTATAAACCAAAGCATGTTTCACGCCCGGAAACACATCGGTGTTCAACATGGCGTACTCTTTATATGTGTATTTTTGTTATATCGAGTACGAGTTTTGGGTAAAGAAATTCCCGATAGTAAATTTATTCTGGTTCGTGCTTTGAAGAGGTTGTATTTCTATTTTCACAATAAGTATATTATAGTTTTCTTGAACGTAAAGGAATACATCCAAAGATAAACGAAAAATTATTATTATAAATTCGAAAATAATATTATATCGAACTTCGCTCAGCGTAGATTTTCAAAATCAATTGTAAAATAATAATACTACTTCACTGTCACTAATATCCTGTCCGAATTCCATTATATGTGTATCATATACAGCGTTTCATACAAGTGCCTATAATATACGTTTCCAAAATCGTCTTCACATTTTCTTGAAATATTTCCAAAAAGTAATATAATATTCCAAGTACCTGTAAAACATTTTTAGATTTTTTAATAATTAATTAATTTCATAGAACTATACACATAGTAGTTATATAGTTATATAGTTGTGTATTTATATTATAACTGTATAATTAAATTGAGAAATTTTTTGACTGTTTTATAGAAAAATGTAAAAATTAATATAATCTTTTTAAAGATACATTTTTTTAAAAATTTTAAAAGCGGGTCCTCTAGAGGGCCAAAGCATTTCGCTTATCACACAGGATATTCTTGGTGAATTTATCGTATTCGAAAACTACGATTCTGAGCGGAGTTTCGGTGTTATGAGTATATATGATTATTAGGGCTCGGAACTTAATGCACTTAAAAAGTACTAAATATGCATGCATTTATACACATAAAAAAATAAAAATATGCTCTAAAAATATGCATTTTTTTTTTTTACATACATATTTATTTAAATACAAATATTTTATAAAACTACAAATATGTAGTTCCGAGTAAATATTCTTAGGATAGTTTAATGTATTTTATTATATTTATAAATATATTGAAATTACAAAAATTAAAAAATGATAAAAAAATATCTGTATAAAGTAAATTTTTATATTTAAATTTTCCATAGGTACTTTTTTTTTTTAAATAAATTTAAAAATTGAAATTTTTTTTTCTTCTTTTCTAATGATTCAATTAAATTACATATTTATCTACAAAGCATAAATAATAAAAATTAGAAAAATTGCTAAGTAGAGGTACCTACATAATTAAAAGTAATTTAAATTAAATTGCGTAAGGTATAATTTTGTTCTTAGTGTTTTATCTTCAAAATTGTTGCATTGAAACACTAAACATTGTTTAATGTTTTCAAAATTGAAAGATCGTCGATTATGCGTTATCAATTTTTTTATATTTTGAAAAACGGCGTTCAATGTCGGTGGAAGTAATATTGTCACATGTTTAAAGTAGGTTTTAAAATATCGTGACCGGCTATATCATCTGGAACTTCGAAGACCCTATAAATCCTAAAAACACGATATATGTGTATTGTATTTTTAAATTGTATTACCATTAATCTTTAAATATGCTCTAAAAATTTGTAAAATTAAGAAATATGCTCTTAAAACTAAAAAATCACCAAATATGCAAAAATATGCACTAAAAACTTTTGATATGTTTTTCATTGTGTCTTGAAATTAATTTCTAACTTACTTAGCAATAAATCTAAAAGCCCTCAAAAATCATGCAAATGCAACAACTTCCGAGCCCTAATGATTATTATACGTACTGCCGGTTACGTACTGCAAACACTCAGTATGCGCATTCACCGCAGAACAAACCTATTAAACCTAGCATTTTACATCTGATCGAGTGTGACTTTACTAATTATAATATAAATAATATTTATTTGCCACGGTTAGACGTATTAGTGTCAAGATTTTATATACCGTAACGTGGCCACTTACTTGATATATGTTTTTCCTAATTGTTTTTTTTTTCGATTAATTATTATTAATATTACAGTTTTAAATAATGTACAACATTAACCTACATACAATTTAAATTGGCATGCTCAATGTATAATTTGTTTGCGTTTATACATGTATGCAACAATTTGCGTACAATCCAAAATAAAAATGAAATATATAGTTAATAATTAATGCACTGCTGATTGCTGCAGTATATACATTATTACGCTCCCGCCTAATAGATTTTAATAAAATATGAAAAGCTTTAATTTCAATAGAGCCATATTACTATGAGATATGCGCATGGACGAAAATTAAAATTTTAAAATTTTAAAAATTAACATCATTGTAAAACTATTAGCTTCCCCCACCTCCCACCACCAATCGCTCCGATCAGAATCTAAAATAATTTTTAACCATTGAAATTTTATTTTAAATATAATTGAAGTAATATACGACTAACGTTATATTAAACGTTTTCTAGTCATAAAATATCATTCAGACTTAAAATTGAAATATCTCATTATATACATCATTTTTTTGAAAAAATTTTAATATTTTAAATTTAAAATAATTTTTTCGAAAAAATTTAAATATAATAAAATAAAAATAAATTGTGACAACGGGTTTTTGAGACTTTTTAATTTAATTAGAGAAACATTCGACCTTTTATAAAACTGTTAGTACCATTTAAACGCAAAATAATTGCCACTTTTAGACCATAATACCTCAAAATCTTAAATATCTATAAATAGCCTAAAATTGTAAAGAAAAAATTGTAGGTAAAGAATAACTACTGTAAATACAATGTAAATTTCAAGATCTTAATTTATTATTTTCGAAATTATGAAGAAATGAAAAATATCAATTTACGAAATCGTATTTTACCAGTTTTTCATCATTTTTTGGTTGTTTTTCCTTATGCATTAAAAATACAATTTGCGAAATTTAAAAATAGCCCCTCTAAAGCACCAGCTAGATTTAATTTTCTACCGGAAAATAGAGAAGCATATAAGGATAGTAAGAATTCTTCTAGTCAAAAATTTGTACACAAAAAACAAAATAAAATAAATATCATTGTAAAACCACCAACCTCCAATCAGAATCTTAAATTAAATAAAACCTTTATAACAAAATCTAATAATAGCCCTGTAAATAATATATTTGTATGTAATATATATTATTATTTTATTATTTAATAATTGTATTACGAAAAAATGAAAAAAAATGATTTAATATGTATTTTTTAGATAATCATTAAAAGTTATTAACTGATCATAAATACACATTTTGTTTTGGTCTATATTTGATTAAAAAATATTTTTTTTTATTTTAAGTGTATTGTTTTGAAATTTTCAAGTCATAAATGCATTTTTATTACTATAATTTTTTTATTTTTTTTTTTTTTCGTAGATATAAGGCATTATAATATTCATAAAATGTGTTTTAAACAATGAATTAAAAATGCTTTTATAAAACGTTCAATTTTTGTACCGAAAACGCCTCTTGAACATTATTCGTACATTATTTTATACTATTTGAAAATTATTCGAGGAAAATCCTTTTTCTCGCATTCCCAGATGAAATGTGCATTTTTTGCGAGACGCACTCGTATTTCGTTCTCACGAAACACTTCAGGGAGGCAAACGTGTGCAAATCGCTTGCAGAGGGTACACGCGACTACCGCGGTGGTTGCGGGGACGACAAGGTTAATCCATTTACTCACGTTTCATACGCATCGCATCGTCAATATATTTTATTCAGTTGTATGCACCTGTACGAAAATCCTCGTGTCATTTTAACGGACGTTTAGCTGACCAACCGAGCCGTCATCAATTACAATTATCGGTCCATTGGTGGTTTTATCACGGAGAGGAAGACATATAGGTATCATCCCTTTATATATATGTGTGTGTGTGTGTGTGTGTGTTTGTAAGAAATCCGGATTTATAAATAAATAGGTAATTGACGTGACATCTGACAACAATTTTCAAGGGACGTCCAAAATTATTTATTCTTATTTCGATATTATAACATTTATTTTCTTATCATAATATCCTTAATATTTAATATTGGAAACCAAAATCTGACAATAAACAAATGTTTTTCGGTTTTTAAAAATGTAAATGTAGTCGCGTATATAGTAGTATTGCAAATACGTAGGTAGTTTTTATTTAAACACTCTGTATTTACAGTTATATAATGTAACGAATGATAGTATATCCACCAGAACTTATATTAATATTCGATTATGAAAAATAATAGTTAGAAAGTTAGAAAGGATCATCGTCATTATTTTCGACGTTCATAACGTACGGGTCAATGGGGAGGTTTCGTACAACAGGCGCAAATTTGGTAAAAATAACGTTCGGTTAAGCTAGTCCAGTGTTTCCCAACCTAGGAGGCGCGCCGCCCTTGGGAGCATGAACTCATTGCTAGGGGGGCGCAAGCAGTCATCACGGAGTAAAATTTTTATTTAAATATTTACATAAACGGGGAGAAAAAAACAAAAATTACTACTGTAGGTCATTGGAAAACTTTTGGATAAATTACCGATCCATTTATCCTGAGATTTCATGTGAAGCCTTAAAAGACCTTTTAAAGTTTTCATCAACTTATTTATGTGAATCTGGGTTCTCCAGTCTGACGGTTATAAATACAAAACACAGACATTTTAATTTTTGCGGCCAGTATGGTTCCCAAAATGTCATGATTATCGGATGATCGGTAAATGTAATGAAATAACGTATCATATTGGAATATAGTTGGTTAAACATATTTTTCTATAAATTATAATAATTTTAAACTCGAATCGTGATACGTAACATTTTCGATGAGAATTCTCATATCACCAATAATGAGATAACTTATCGGGAACCCATGATAAAATCAAAAATGAAAATATCGATTTACATCATGGAACAAATCGTAATTAAATTTTTTTTTTCAAAAAATTTTCAATTTCATTGTCCATATTGTTTGATATAGATTTCACGTAGGTATATGGAACGAATAGATAAATTTATACCTTGACGAGTATACTCGTCCATAGCACTCACAGGGTTAATTAAACGTTTTGTAAAAAATAACAGATCGAAATATCCCCAAATACAACGTATACGGGTACTGGATAGTTTGAATCGAAATAATGAATATAGTGCGTGTCGTGTACATATAAGTTACAGCCAGCAGAAATGAGAATACGATAGCAACAGTACCTACTCTATCGGTAACTCAGAAGACTTATAATTATTGAACATCTACTTACCTACTGTCAATCTTATACTATATTCGAAGACAAAGTTAACAGCTATATTTCCATCATTGACAAAATCCGAAGATTGAGTCTTGATTATGCTATTGATTTTTTTTTTAGAAAAAATGAATAACTTGTTCTAAATAATGACGTCAAAAATGGGTGTTCTTATACTAAAGCACAAATAATAATTAATAGTAAAACAAGTCCTTTGATTCCTTTTGGTTAAGTATAGTTTAGTTAAGTTAAGTTTGGCTTTGGAATATATTTTTATTTCTACCATTGTCAAATGTATGCGATCAGGCATTTTCTGCACTAAATAACATGAAATCCTGCACCTGCTTAGTAGAATTCGTTCGATAAATGGTGTAGCCGATTTACGTTTTTCTGTTTTAAATGTGCAACCCAGAATAGAGAAAATATGTAAAAAAAAACACTGGTCTCAAATATCATATGTACCTACTTTACAAATTTTGTAACTTAAATTTATAACTATAATTTGTTGTACACATAGTTACCTCATATACTTAAAAATACTTTAGTACTTAAATTTATTTTTATTTAATAAACAAGTATTATGAGAAATACGTGTTTTTTATATCGCATTAAAAATGAAAAGTAATTAGTCATTTATGTACCCGTGTTTTCCATAGAAGTAATAAATTCTATTGAAATAATTTCACATCATCCAAAACTTTTTAAATAAAAGTATAACGTAAATAAGTTTCTTATCGTATTATATTTCTTGTCAATAATATATCTCATGTTTACGCCATAAAGTATATAAATTATTCATTTTTATAGAATTAGAGTCCACAGAATCAATTATTATTAATGATTTAGTTAAAATTCACGGGAGTACAAATACAGTGTTATCCGAGAAATCAAGTACAATGAGCATTATACTGGTCCTATTATTGTCTACAAATATCCACACGACCCACAGGTACGCTAATTTTTTTTTTTTAAATAATGTGATACCTAAAAATCACAATAAAATTTTATATTTCGATTTTAAAATTAATTGTTTAAAAAGTTATTACTAACATTAAAACTGCTGTGATAATTATATAATATTTCATATGCAAAACAGTTTTTTAAAAATTATGTCAATCCGGTCAGGTACAGCAAAATCATACCATGCACCCGTACTCACATCTATGAATTAAATAATATTAATTTAATGTAGTACAATACATTTGAGTTTTTAATTTTTATTTTATACCATGAAAAAAATAAACTTATAAGTTATATTCTAAATTAAATTATGATTTTCTCCAACTTACTTCTAATTTAATAAAATATTTCAAACTTTTTAAACATAACTTTCATTTTAATTATATTAATATGTAATAATAAATTAATATTCATTCTTTGCAATAAGCAAATAAAAATATTCTTAAAACAGTTTTCAGAAAGTAAATTAAATTTCTAATAACACAATTGATGAATTAAAAATAATTTCAATTTTGTACACGGCTTTAAATAACATTTTTCAAACATCATGTTGAAAATGTTTTTTAAAAATAATTTTCTGTTCTATTTTCAGTTTTATAAATATAATCTTTTAATAGCTTACGATTTCAGTTCCAGTCCTAGTGGTTCTTTAAACAAGAAGAAATTTGTTTTATTTTGGATTCTGGTTAAAACAATAGTTATCAGATATGCTCTAAATTATTACTAGGTATAAATATTTATAAAGGGTTAATGTGAGTTATAATATTAACATGATACAAAAAGATCTCGGGTTCCTTTAGAAGTATTTAATGAAATGTATACATTAATACAATTTTCGGTTCTAATACTTTAATTTTACTAGTATTATACATAATATTAAAAGACAATCATTTAACTTTTAAATTCTATTCCAACCCTAACTTCAAACTTATTATTGTAAATCATATAATTTTACTCTATAGAAAAGTTTTGCTTTTTTACTTTTTTGGATTTAATAGTATTTAAAATTTAACAAAAAAAAACTACGAATGATTATCGTATATTTTGTACAGTCAAACTTATAACCCCTCTATACTTAAAGTGAGTCCTGATATAACGGTCTTGGAATACCAGGTGTTTAAGGGATCACATATAGTTTCGGCCCTTTAAATTACGAATAGCTTTTTTATTTGTGTACATAAAATTTGAATTTTTAATAAAAAATTGTCCATACGTATGTATTTATAAATATACACTTTCTAATAATTAAAAAAACATGCATATACCAAATTTTTTTAATCATTAATCATCTTCATCGACGCAAATTTTTAAAATGTATTCAACTATATGCCTTAAACGTATATGTAATATGTACCTATATACGGACATAATATATAATATAGGATGTTTTGCCGCACATACTTAGCATTAAGGCATCTCTTGAATAGTATTTAATTATTTGAGATATTCGTGATAATTATAAAGTCTACGATATTTTACTAGAAAACTACATTATATATGCTATTGGCTGGACTGAAGGTTACAAGTTCCAAGTTTACCAGAATTCACAATAATAATTACTATATGTTATGTATCTATATAAACAAATAGGTGTTTTATCAAAATATAGCAAACAAATCAAATCTAAAGTTTAAGTATACATATATGAAAACTTAATTTTGTAAATCTTTAATCATTCTTATTTCTTATAATATTTTGTGTTGACCCTTGAGCCCTATTTTTTACTTTAATCTAATAAAAGCTATATGAAAATTCGTAAAAGTTATACAAAAAAAAAAAAAAAACGAATAAAATGCATAATTTGTTCACGGGTAAGTTCCCTCGGGGGTATTTTGGTCGGTTCCTTAAAAACATTAGTATTTATTTGTTAGGGGAATATTGTAGTATAATTATTTATATACAGAAATTGTCGAAAAGAAAATTAATTTCAGTAGGTATTATATATTTATTTTTACAGAATTCATCATCTCATTTCCAAGATAATTGTGTTTTTTTGTGCTTTGTTAACGAGTATATAATAATGTATATATAATACTGTATATAGGGTGCAGTATTCTGTAATGCATTTAAAGTTAAATTATTTTATAAGTAGGTATAATTGTAATTTGGATTAATTATGAATATTATGATGCATCATGATTTCTCATGAAAAATAACAAGACTATATTCTAGTAGTTTTACGTAAGTATATTATACATTTCGGCCAAAGTAATAATTACTAATTATAAGTCATATTGTATCTAATAATTATAACATTTTTACTTATTAATATGATAACACATCAATTTGTAATCAATAAACATTATAATTATAAACTCGAGTTATTATATATATACATAATATTATGTATCTTGTACATAATACATATATATGAAAGGAATAATATCGCTAAACGAGCTTAATTGTCGGGAAAATTAAACACTAGTGATTATACGTAGTATAGATAACACATTGTATACCGTATGTATATTATATATATTGTTATATGATCTTACATGGCTCCCGAAGGAGCAAATAATAAATAATAATATTCATCAAAGTTCCCAAACATAATAATATCATACACACATTGCCCAGTGCAGGCCATATGTGCGCAATGCGCATATTATATTATTATTATAATAATAATTTGATCTATATTCTGAATTTGCCAAAAACATGTATATAGTATATTATAATAGGACAATTGCTTTTGATTTTTAAGCCATTAAACGTACAGTCGATTTCAGGAAAAATAAAAAAAAAATGTAGAAATATGAAAATCAAATAATTTGAGAGACGTTTAAATGTCTTTTTAACCCATTAGGTATTTTACAGTCCCGTAATTCAAAACTGGACTATTGTTACTTCTTATTTATCATACTAGTTTAATTTGAGTTTGTTATAAATAAATAATAATCAAGTTAAGACAAGAGTAAATAATGTTTTCTTACTACCTATTTATTCAAGTAAATAATTGTTGAATTTTTAAAAAAAATAATTCGACATTTTGATATAATATGAACTATTAACTATCAATAAGAAATTACAGAAGATCAATATATTCGTATACCAATAAAATATTATTATCGTGTACATATCACAAAATAGTTAAATAAAAATAACTCGTTGACAAGTTTATATTATATAATATACAATATTGTAAAAAGTAACTATCGTTAAGTGATTCTCATATTTAAAGCAATTGGTAATGTAAAAAGTTATTTAATTTAACATAAACTATTAAAACTATTTTTATTTTATTTTTTTTTTTGGTTTTGATCATAGTTTGATCAGAAATTTACATAAAATATAAGAACTTATGTTAACTTAACTTATAACTTGTTCAAAAATTGAGTAATTTTTTTTATAGATATGTACTCGTATATTATACTACCGCAAGGTAGTGTCTTAAGGCCAATTTTGTTTTTATTATATTTATATAAATGCTGCTATATGTGATGTAAATATGGTAAAGTAGTGACGTGCGGGGATGACACATGCCTGTTATTTTCGGATAAATCTTGGGAAGGAGTACTTATAAAAGCTAATAAAGGATTATATTTAACATATAAATGTCTATATGGAATGAGGCTAACTTTGAATTACGATAAAACCATGTTCTTATGGTTTTCAATAAATAAATAGCACTACGACCATCCACTATGGTTTCATAATTATAATAAATTACATGACTATAACAAAAGTTGTAATCTGCTAAATTGCCATCAGGTTAAAGAAATTTCGAAATTTCATTATTTAGGAGTATTATTATTCATATATTATTCATAGCAATTTAAAGTGGAATCTACATATTAATAACTTAGTTGGGAAGCTACCCAACCGCTTCAAACTATTATTCGAAATATTTATTTCGCATTCTAACAATTAATTTACCAATATGGTGTCCTGGTTTGGAGCGGAGCTAAAAATATATTTTTTAAAGATCTAGAAGTAAATCAAAATATTGTTTTAAGAATAATTTTAAATAAAAAAAAAACACTAGTAAGTTCAACAAAAAAAAACTATTCACAACTGATAAATTCAGTAAAATAAAAACAAGCCAAATTGAAGTCACTTATAGAAGTGAATTTAGAGCTTATGTTAACCCTATCAAATATACCAAAATATCTTTTGAAAAGTCTTTTTTTTCATAATTCAAACTATTTTAATTAATTACCTGTGGAGTATTAAATAGGAATGTTTATAGATGGCTTTTTTTCAAAATTATTCAACTCACAATAAAAGTCCGCATTTAATGTTGTCATTCATACGTATGTAAAATGAACTATTGTATTTTTATTCTTTTCGTTTCTTTTGATACTGGCAGTAGGTACTACGCCATTAAGTCTTTTTTATAAATATTGCCTATATTTTCTGAAAGTATTATATTGTATTCAAAATTTAAATGTTTATCTCCACATTACAATATTGTAAATATTCTCATCTTTCATATTTGGTTTTATTTTTAAACTATGATCAGGCGTACTATAAACAAGACTAAATAAATAATTAAAATTATATTTTAAATATTTGTAAATGATAATATATTATAATGCGATATACTATGATGATAAACTCAATTAAAGAAATAATAATAATGTGCAAATAAAAAAATCATTGATTAGAAATTATACTCAATAAACAATACATACTAATACACATACTCGTATACATATATAGCAATAGTGTTTAATGTAAAATAAATATAATAATATACATTATTATAATCTATACTTATAGTTATAAATAAATTGTATTAGTTTTAATTTCATTTCATTGGATTATATTGTAACCAAACTATCTACTTCAAGAAATGATTTATTTTTGTTTTTTCGTTAATTTAGACTACCTAACAGTAGAAGTTTAAATAATATTTTACTAAATCAATGTAATTCAATTAAAATAATAAATATATATAATTATAATTATATACATAATATATATATATATATATAGGTATGTACATTGTACATAATTGTTAAGCTATAAACGATGATAAAAACATAAAAAATTATGGGAATATTATTATTAGAGCTTGAAATTTAATATCCTAATATAATCAAAAAATTTTCCTCGAAAAACAATACATTTATTGCCAAAAATTAAAAAAATTTAATTTAATTAATTTTTATGAATAAAAAATAATCAATGACTGAACAAAAAAAAAACATTCATGGTATAAAAACTTTAAGCAATACACCCAACATTGATTATGTATTTATGATTTAATTAATAAATTTTACAATTTAAATTAAGGTCAAATTAATCTCCGTAAATCTAGAAAAAGATAAATAGAAAATGGTCAAAACATTTAAAAATGTTATTTATAGAATACCTTAAAAACACTAAAAAAAAAAATAAAAATATGTGAAAATTTATTGAAATCTGAGATCGAATGGCTAATGTAATTATTGACCTATAGATATATTATAACAGTTTAATGCCAAGACTCAAAACTCAGTAAACAGTATTGATTTTTAAATTAATATTTTAAAACGTCAGATTATAGTTATTAATAGATAGATAAACACATAATATATAGATGTTAGAACTTTTACTATTCTGAGTAAGAAGAAGAAATAATATTATTTTATTCAACTACGTAGTAGCTAATTACTTTTATTCTTGTTTTATTAGTCTCGAATATATATATTTTTTTAATTATGAATCCACTAAAAATTAATGTGCCAAAACGGTTTTGAAATCGATTCAAAACCCCGATTATCCCATAAAAAAATCTAAACCGTTTTCAAACTAGAAACAACTTAAAGCATAAACACTTCGACGCTCATTCAGTACTAAGCTAATATTTTCGATTTTTTATTTACTTTTTATCTTTAACAATATTATATTTTCATATATAATATATTATACTTTAATGTTTTTTCAATAATATTTGTTTTTAACATAAACCTGTTTTATTCAAACAAATTATGTAACTTGTTTTTGCTGTTAATGTTGATATGACCGTATTTAGTGTATAATTCATAATTTAAAAATACAATATAAAATTCGTTTAAAGAAAATGTACCAACCTACTGGTTACAACTGTATATATTCAAATATTCAAGAGAAAATAAATCTTTTAATATTCCTTCCATAACAAAATCCAGAATGGAGTATTTGCGCAGACTACCTTTTTAAATAAATAAAACGTTTAATTAAATGAAATACGGTAGTTTAACCAAATAAAAAATAAAAAAATAAAAAACCTAAAAACTACCGATGAAAATATATAAATTTAAAATTGCTTAATAAAATATTAAATTAGACTATATTATATACATATATACTATTTAATGACTTGTCAACATTCCGTTCGGTAGTATAATATTAATGACAAACATTTTACAAATTTCTTCTCCTCGACCCATACATTTTACTCCTCCCCACTATTTCTTTTTATGGTGTACACATACAAGCTTTTAGCGTTTTAAAATGTTTTACGAGCTCGACTAAACAAAGATTGCATGTTTACAAAAGGTTACGGGTGAAATTACTTCGAGTGAAGGTTGTACTGTCATTTTTTTCTACGTAATATCAAATTTATTCAAGCCGCGCATAGTGTGAATACAAAATTAATTTTGCAATTTGTCGAGTGCCGAGTAACGTGGGTAAACATTTCGACGATGTCGACGCCGAGTAGATGGGAAAACAAAACATTATACCGAAAGTAGCTTAAAATTATTGCAGTACTGTCGGAAAGAACCCAAATAGCTATATACTAATAATATAATGCTATATTTATAAATATTATATTTTCCATATAATATACACGACTTGTAACTAGCTTAATATTCCCAACAAATTTCAACGATTCTTATAAATATACAAACACCGCACGAAAGCGAGCACTTATATATGCATTTCTTTTCCAAATTCAACATTAGTTTAACATATAGTACGAAATATTGTTTGGTTTACTTTTTTCTACTTGCCATTTACAGATTAAATATATATTTATATAAAAATATAAAAATGGTTCTTGATATATACGAGATTAATAGATTCAAAAACTACTAGAACGATTTTTACGAGATTTTTGCAAAATGATCCGCGTAATCAGGGTCAAGTTTTAGCTTTTGAAATCTTCGATCCGCACAGTAGGAAAAAAAAAGTTAGAGGCCCAAATGATTTATTTTATATTTGATTTGAATCACTGATATACATAAAGAAAATAATAAATTGTATCAGTTGTTTGGAAACAAAAATGTCATAAATTCAAATTAAATAGAAAATAAACACACAACAAAACTATCTTTGGATGCCTCATGTGTAAAATAAACATTGAGTACTAAAGATTATTTGAAATTCTACCCAAAAAATCAAACATTGGAAGATGCGTGCGAACTGTCAACTAGTAGATCCTCAATAATATCTGAAGAACGAGACGCAAGCCAGGGAAATGTCTGGATCAAAGCCTCTACTTAAAAAGCTGCTGAAACATCTAAAAAGCGAGACACGCGAGTTAAAAACTTGCGAGTACGAGCTTCAACTTCAAGAACTGCTGCAACACCCGAAGAGCAAGATACATGACGTGAAAAAGAATTGATCAAGAATAAGTATCGATCTTAACAAAGCGACGTTCAATTACTATAAAGACTACGATTACAGAATGCATCACGATGTTATCATCATTGGTTCAATTACTAATTTGTGCTTTCATTGTAAAATGAAAGTCAATTTTCCACTACTAGCTGAGCCACCAGAAACACTTTTAACTTATTTGGCTGGGACTAATCAGGAGTCCAAACACTTTCTAAAGCACATTTGGAAATACTACAACTAATGCTTTCAAATGACATCTTTTGGCCGGTTTGAAACAACGAATATTGTGAGATATGGTAATTTCATACCTACTTTCAAAGTCCAAGGACAAGTTCAGATTGGTTCACTTCTTCCAGTATCTGAAGAAGCCCACAGTTTTTCAAATTTATTTCATGGACAATGTAGAAGAATATATTGATCGACGATACGCATTTAGTGTAGCAACGGATCGAAAATTTATTAATGAATTACAAGCATTATTCCACGAGCACAACTGTTTGGTCCGAGAATTCAAATCCACATTAGATAATGTAAGAGCAGAAAACTTTAAAGTCATTATCAGGGCAGACAAAACGCCGTTGAATGAGTATGAAAGAATTCAATGCTAAATAAATATACACAAACAGAGGGGAGACTTAGAATACCTCCATGTCTATTTCATGCCTGTCGTAGAAGTCTACTAATTGAGGTTGACAGCCGGCGTAAAACTTGTCAAAAAGTATAGGGAGTACTTCAAAAAATATAAGCTAATTTTCCCATCTCGGATGTTCGCGGCGAAAACAAAATTGCGTACTTGGGTGTGGAGATAGCCCAAGGGACGATGTGACCAGTACCTGCCTGACAGCGGCTGTGGTAGCAGTTCTATCAGTTATATTTGAGGGTTTACCCAATGGCCCTGATATCAATGGTGTACATGACTGCTCGGGATAGTTTCAAAGTGAAAGTAGGTACGTGGAATGTACTCTTATCTATATATTATGATATATATCCTTAAAAATAAATAACATTACCTATGTCATTATCTCACTTAACTTCTGACCTATATGGTAATCCATCGACATCATCGACAAGGCAATAATTTCGTACAATGGTGTATTTTTTTGTTTTTCTGGGGGCGCCATATTATAATTTTATTTTTTATACTGCCAATAAAATCGTTTTTGGTATTTGGAGAGTTCAGTACCACACAAGGCATCCTGACACCCTCTGTAAAATGTAAATGCTTACGTGTATATAACACACACACACACATATATATATAATGTATTATTCGTATTACATAAAAATCCAGAGGCCATCTTCCCATACATATATATTACAGATATCACAACAAAAACGAGGATAAAACAATGGAAATGATATTGAATTTTGACAGTAACAAACGAAAATAAATCGCCCGTTAATGTTGTACAAAATAATATTACGGGAATCCTACACATAAACCGTATACCTATATATATATGTGCACTATACACTGAAGTCCTATTCGTTTCATTGTTGGCCGATTACCTCCCATAATTCGGATACGGAACTTCATTTCCTGTCGTACGCACGTAACCGCCATTTTTCTGTAACTGGTCGTGGAATAAAATTGAATTCTTTTTTTGTGTTCAAAACACTTTTTATAATGACAAAACGCGTCGTTTGAAAAAATATATATTTAACAATCAGTATCTACCATCGCATCGGCTAAAAGTGTTTTTTTTTTTTTTTTTATGGCACTTACCCATTCAACGGATCGACCACAAGCAGATAACGAACTTTTTTTTCCTTCTCAGAACAAAAACTCCGATAAGAACTCGAATAGTTGAACGTAATCGAATCATAATTACAATCTATTGTATAGGCCCCGTAACAATAATAATAAACGTTGCGAAGGTGACTATCCTCTCGACAATTATTTGACATCGGCATGTTATTATTGCAATTAGCGTACAGAACAATGTTATATACAAATAATAATTAGTCGTTACACTCATTACGTATTTTGTAATCTTTGAATAATAAATCATGTAAAAATTGCATGTTTATATCTGCGGAGTTAGTGTCAAATAAAAGTGATTTTCACATAAAAAATTAAGAGATTTTTATAAAATTTAATCATAATAACGTTGTCAAAATATATGACGTATACACACAATGCACATATTATATATATAATTATAAATATACTATAAATATTTTATAATCAATGATATATATGAATAATTATGCAACAAATACGATTAAAGATAAATGTGTGATGGTTTTTAAGTCCAAAAGGTTAATAAAGTGTATATTTTATGAATGGTTTTATTTTTTAACTACCAATTGTTATTTTTACTATATAAACGATGATAACTACATTATATAAGTAGGTACTATGCACTATGGTGAAGTATTGTTTTATATTGAGAGAATTTCAATGCCGCGGTGGTATCGTTTAACGCATATAATCGATGCATAAAGAGCGACAATATTTCGGTGAACCTGTGTTTAAACGTTTCCTTTTAATATTTAAAAAAATTTTATTTTAAATACTTTACATATCGTATGTTTTGTATTTTTTAAATTTTTTACATATCGGTATTATTTATTCAAATTTCGAGTGAAAATGTTGCAAATATACCAAGAATGCGCGTATACAGTATATTGATTTAAAAAACACGATACATGTATAATAATAGTCCTATTAAAGTAAACATTATATAATATTTAAAACATTTTTATTTGTTTTTAAATTAATTTCTCGGACTTTAGCCAGTTTCAGGTCATTTTTGTAGATTTCTTTCTATAGTGAATATTTTATTATCTATATAGGTCATAAATGTCATAAACGCATCTTCCTCATACATATATATATATATATATATACAGTGTTCTGCAAAACTTTTATGGTACAAAACCGGATGTATAATATACTTTATGTGAAAAAAATTAATAACGATGCATACTTTTCGAACACACTGTATAACCAATAAATAAACAAACTAACCGTTGATAATGTGAGAAAATGTGTTTCTGAAAAGTTTATTTCTAATACATGTGTCTACCAAAATATATCTATCTCCGATCTCAAAATATCGAGTATTAAAATATCGTTAGCCCGTCGAGAAATAAAAAAAAAAAAAATAATAAAAAATAAAACTCGCACGACAGTTTATCGATTACCTACCTACCTTATACGTTCGGTACCTATATATATATATACAATAATAATTATATACTGCGTGCGTATATAATATAGTCGTATTATATCTTTGATAAAATATAATAAGTCACGGAGACTAAAATGTCTGCTCGGAACAAAGAACTAATAACGTTTATAGGTACACCGTATAATAAATAAAACTTATCTATAATACATCGACTGGGTGAAATTATAATAGAAATAATAATTCAAAAACGCGATATATCATATTATATGTGAATGTTACGAGTAAAATTTCGCTGTTAACGAATCGCGGTCCCCTAACCCTAACCCTAACAACATAATCATAATATAATGTGTAGGATATATATATATGCATATATATATATATATATCTGATCAAGGGATCATTGTATATATATTGTATACGAAGGGAATCTAACATGTGGTTTGAAGCATCCCTCGCCCCCTCCACACCGTTAATAAATCCGTAATTTCTCCAACGTATCACGTCTTACAAACTTTTTAAAAGTTATCCTAACAGTTAATGTTAATTTATTAGTATATATAATAATTCGTATATTACGCAATATATTAAAATTAATTCAGGATTTTAGAATTAAAATCGAAATGTTTACACGCCGATTAAACGTATATATATATATATCGAGTCGGTTGTTAATTCGTAAAAATATTACATTTCTCCAAAATTTTAGTTTTAAACATTTATACAAAAAAAAAAAAAAAAAATGTCGCAGTTTACATTAAAGGTACCTATATAATTAAACCTATACCTACCTATATTCAAAATATTTTATGATTTTTAAAATATAAAGGTATTGTATTATGTAATATATATATATATATATATATAGGTACGATTAATCATTAATTTAATTTTTAACTTTTAATCAAAATGAAAATAGCAAAAAAATATATAATTTATAGGTATATACAAGATGTATCATGAACATCTGACAAATGCAATAACTCTTGATCTGTTCAATATTTTTAAATGTATTTTGTTATAATATGGCTATAATTATAGATATATGATTATTATATTTATATTAATATTGACTACAATTTTCATAGATTACGTATAATTGATCAAATGAATTAAAAAAAAAAAAATTTTCATGCTAGGTACATTTTTTTTTTATTTTTTTTTTTTGCTTAGGCCTACGTTATCAGATAAGAAGTTATATGTTAGACCTATACAGTTCAAAATATAAAGTCTCTAAACTTCGCATATTTTTGAATTGTAATAAAATAATTTATTTAAAAACAAAAAAAAGTGTGTATTTTAAGGTTTATTCGACATTTTTGATACCTACAGAAAGTATTTGAAAATTATCGTTACAAAATAACTAATTGTTAATCAATTTCCAAAGTATAAAAAAAAAAGCCTAAAAAATGATGAGATTCAGAAATTGGGCCCATCAAAATATTTTACCGATAAATCGATTTTTACTTTTAAGAATAAAAATATTAATAATCAATATTTACTATCTCGAAATAATTGTATCGTTAAAAAATAAATGTTTACTTAATATATTTTTACTTTTCCACCGTTATTACTTGCACAATCCTTTTTAATAACTATAAATAGGTACGTATATATTATGGTAAATGTGGTCCTCCCGCACAACCCAACTATTTACTTGAAAATATGAATGTTTAGTTATTTAAATCACGATGGGTAAATCCTCGTGGGATGGCGTCGTGTAGTATAATAATATTATTAATATTAATATTGAAAAATACAAGCAGAAACGACGAATCTTCCCGCCCGATTTGATGCGGCGTACACGCCCTCGACAAATTCAGGTTATCTCTAATAACTTCACGGATGAGAGTATAATTATTATAAAAATAAAACTTTAATACAAATATAATTATGTATATATAGTTATAGCCAACTTCATTAAAAAAATAAAAAATAAAAATAAATACCCTATTATTATATTATATTCGTTCATGTCTGAAAATACACAATACCTAACCCGAAACTTTATTTTTGCCCTTCTCTTTCATATAATAAAAATCTGTTGGTTTCTCATTTTTAGAACATTACTTTCGTTATTTTTCTGCCGATATTCTCCTCAATTCCCGTTCTCCTCGTGTTTTCATGCCTTAATATCATTTATTACTATCTAATGATTGTTTTTTAATATAAAAAGTTGTTTTTAATTTTTCTATATTTTGTTTTTATATTTTGGTTATTTTTCTACTATTATTCTGAGCGTTGCAGTGCATGTACTTACAACGATGTGTTTTTCATTTTATTTTATGTAGATATGTGTACACTTTTTTGGGCAGAAGAAGTAAGTACGAGTTTTCTAGGTCCATAAAGTTGGCCGCCTAAAGTTGAGCAGTTGAGCAACTGACTTAAAATTTGGTCATTTGTAAGTAATTCTAAACCCTAAATCAAAATTTATATGCCATCTCTTTTCCAATTCTTTATGTAAGTACACATCGCGGCTAACTCGAAAAATAAGTTAGCCGTTTTTTTTTTTATGTATATATTTAATTTTTAGTATTTTTACTATAGAAGTTTTTGATAGGTAGGAAATTCATTCTAGTTGGTACCTACCTATTTTATAATGGTCTTTTTTTGATTTCCTAAGTACTAACAAAAAACTACTTTTTATAAGGGTAATAAAACGAAAAGTTGTTATAAATTATAAAATAACAAATAAATTAGTCATGGTGTTACTGACTATTTATATATATAAGCAATAATATTTATAACACCAAAAAAAAAAGCCAAAAATTATTATAAATTTGATAATTAAAATGACATTAACTTTAAATTTACACCAAATATTTATTATAGTCTATAGCACCATATATAATGAAGTCGTATTTTTTATTAGCCATATAAATGTTTATAGTCATATACAACGAAGCTTCGCTAAGAATCGTTTTATAGAAAGAAATAATTTATCATTGCTTTAAAATTCAATATATCCACCATCAATATCCTACCCAACGAGTGAAGTGCGTCCACCCCTTACTGACCGGCTTTTTAGATTCTGAGCGTAGCGGTTTTACAAAGATATTAATTTTAATTTTAATTTTTTTCTCTGTTAACAAATTTACTACCAGAAGGAAAACTCCGATCTTTACAAGCATACCCAGTTTCTGGTAGCAAATTGCATCTAGTTGGTACTTTAAAGAGGTCATTTTTCAATTTCCTTAATAGTTTTTTAATGCGTCAGGAAAATCTACCAAAAAATAACAAAAAACGGCAAAAACAAAATTACGACAAATCGAGATTTTTTTATTTCTTCGTAATTTTGGAAAATAATTACGAAGAAATCTTTAAATTTACATTGAATATTTAATTTAGTAATATATTCACGTTGATTAAAATTTTTTTATATTTTTTTGCAATTTTGGACTATAAATACATTTTAGATTTCGAGATTTCTATAAGTTCTAAAAGGTTAATTTTGAGTTTTAAAACCTGAAAATTTTATGCAACCTTAAATATACTTTATTCTAACTAAATTCAAAAAATCTCGAAAATCCGTAGTCAAGATTTTTTTTTATTGTCATTTAAAATTTTCCAACAAAATTATTAATTTTGACGTATTTAAATATTAAATTGCCTAAACTGAACATTCAATCAAATATACGAGTAGATACTGTATATTATCTAGTAATAGTTATGTGTCTATATGAAACTGAGCTATTATAAATATTATATCATTAAATTTTAGAATATACATAAGGTCATACTAAATTGTATTTATTTCTACATTTGATCTGCAATGTAATATTAAACGTAGGTATAGGTACCGAGCATAGAGTAAGAATATATAGAGAGGTCATACCGTATATTATACATGGTATCGTCTGATGTAGGCCAAAGAGTAGAGAAACGTGGTAATTAGATGAAAATATAAAAATTCCCTAACTATTATTATATTGGTTAAACTGTAAAACATGTAATTATCCATAGATTTATTATCTATGATATTATCTCATTAAAAAGAAAATTCTTCTAAACGTATGTTATTTTTACCAAATCTTAAAGCATTTTCAATAGATTTTCAAATGAATAGTAATTGCATAGACACAGACACATATAGCAAAATGAAAATATTTCGTACTGAATAGTGAAATGTAAATAATGTAAACACGGTCCTCGCCGGCGTCACTTCCGTTCTCAATACTGATAAGTAATAATGATATGTCTTTACAGTTTCGCCAACATTAAAATATGGGAATTTTCATCTTTTTATCTGGTTACAATGACCTGCATCACGTATCAAGTATTATAGCCACCCCCTGGTACTGAGTATATAACTAATATTAAGAGTTATGTATACTGCACCGAAGCTACGCTCAGAATCGTTTTGTTGAATGCAATGTTTTATCATTACTTTCAAATGCAATATATCCACCAAGAATAAATAGTATCCCGTCCAGTAAGCGAAGTGTAAAGTGCATCTACCCCTACTGACGCCCACCGAGCGAAGTGCAATCTTTTTTTATTATAATTATTCTCTGGTATTTCTGCTTATGTATATCAATCATTGTAACGCATAATAATTATTATAAGGTTTATTATATTATTGTATTATTATCGTCCCAAAATAAAGGCACTAAAATTAAAATGAATTTTGTTTATATTATTAATATTTAAAAAATCATATCAAAACCAAATTATATATATATATAATACGTTTCCGAGAATACTAAATAATCAATGCATATGATGTTTTGAACAATAAATTAAATAATTATACTTTAATTATACGTGAATATAATACTATATTGATCAAAATGTATAGCATATTATATAGTCAGTGTATACAAAATGCACAATACTCGTACCTGTTTTTAATGATTTAAGCACAGCGATTGACTATAATAATAATAATAATATTGTAAATACTAAAAGATACAAATTCAATTTAGCTATGTACTTATTTCATTTCAAAATTTAGAATGCATTAATAATATTACATTGAAACGATAACCCGTTGAGTTTCCCCACGTCCTCTGTAAATATCCTATATATTTAACATTTACCAAAAACTACCCCTTAAATGGGTTTTTCACAATTTTCTCGTAAACTATATCACTCAAAAAATGTTGCAATTATTAAAACTTTAAGAAAACCTCGAAGTAAACATTTTCTATACCGCAGTATACGGTAAGACATATACCATATATAGTTCGTATGGTAAATAGGTCATCAAAGTATTCAATTACTATATTGTAAACATATTAATTCGAATTTTGTAAAATTTCCAACAATATTTTTTTATCACAAGTTCGATTAACATATCATATCATAATTCATATTATATAATATATTATAATGATAATATTATTTATTATGTTTTAAATTTTAAGACTTCAATATTTGAATAAACAGGTGATATAAATTACATATAGAGCACTATGTAATATAATACACACCAGCTGCATTTTCATATATTGATTATTGTGGGATCTCAATAGTGTAAATTTTATATGATAATATTCTATAAGAAGTCGTGTATACAAGTGCAACGAATAATACATACTTGATCGTATACTGAATGATTTTAAATCTACAAAGAAAACGCAAAATACAGTTTATTATTTATATTTTTATATTTATGTGTGTGTGTGTGTGTGTGTGTGTGAATATAGAAATTATAGAAATATCATTCATATTTTTCTGCGATATTATTATTATTATTATTATTATACCTATACTTAAAATATCCATAGTGGAATGGTATCGATTTCATTTAACGTTATGGAAGAAATGCGTTATTTAAAAAACGCATATGAGTATACATAAATTTCAGAGTTGACTTAACTCCAAATGTTCGTACCCGAGAGCCAAGTCTCATATGCAGTAGTGCTAAAAAGACTTCGTACCGCGTCCAAGTTCAAATCCACTATATATCGACGTTTTATTGTTAGTATACGTATCCAAAGAAACGATAATACTTAAAAATAAATAAAAACTTTATAAATAAAAACAAAGAAATAAACAAATCTTAACGCCGCTGTCTTATATTATGTATTGGACCTATGACTTTTGGCTTCCCTTCAAAATAGAATATTGTTTTCTTTTTGCGTTTACTGCATTTGGGAGCAGAATAAAATAAAGTACTTGATGATTATTCATTTCTATATAAGGCCAACCAATGATATTTCATTTATCAAAAGAGACTTATACTTTGTGGATAAATAAATTACACCCCCCCCCTCACACATACCGTAATTTTTTTACGTAATTCGTCTTGAGTGTATGATATATCAATCCTATTTTCATTATATTAATACAAACAATTGTTTTAAATTTAATTTCAAGTATCAGAATTAAAATTTTTATTTGAAACATCCTGAAGGAAATTGTTAGAGATGTATATTATTTTTTTGATTTAGATGCAAACGCCTGACAGAATTAAGGATATATGAAATGAAAAAATAAATTTTTTTATTTTGCGTAATATTTTATAGAGGATAAAAAAAATAAAAATAAAAATGAAGTGATTTCAAAATGTTTTTCCGACCACTCCTTCCGCGTAAAATATTGAATTTTCGAGGTTCCTGTGAAGTCAGCGGTTGAAAAAAAAAAAAAAAAATACTGACAACACGTGATTTTCTATCGTCTATCAAATTTCGTTCGATATTTTTATTATACTTGAACGGCTGATTTTATCTAAAGTGTTACGAGCTCAGACGAACTGGACGGAATATAACATTTGTTACCTTTTTTTATGTACGTGCCATATCTTATCTGACGCAAATGCGCTATATCAACTGTTCAAAAAATTATACCACGTGCGCAAACACACGTCATAGGTTATATTATTATCGCGTATCTACCTCGAATATTAGACGTACACATCATTTTGTTGTATTTTGATTAAAACTCACTTGTCTGTAATCGTGTTATCGTGTTATACCGACAATAATTTGGCTTTCTTCGCGCATCAACTGGTATAGGACTTTGGAGTGTCCTTAATTTTCCAAAGCTCTCGGAGAAGCTCTTAAATAACCCAAACAAACGTAGGTATATATATATATATATATAATATAATATATAGAACAAAACTATGTATATACGCCATGGAATAAATAAGAGGTAGCCGTTTCGACGTTTGACGTTTTTCCACGTGCGAGGGCGTCTTAAGTATCGGCGGAGAATTTATGAGTCAATTACCGTCGCAGGCCATTGTACATTTTGTTTGCCGGCCGTGTATTTTGACAGGTGGGAAATGCGATTTTTCGTCAGCTCGGCCAGAACAGTATTCCGCCTTGTCTTGGAATTAGAGATAGAAACAGAAGACGTACACGACCGTGCGAAAATACAAATTAATACAATATCGTGATTGCAGCGATGAAAATGAAAAACAACTCTTTTGATGGCCGAAGTTATATGAATATCTTTTCATTTTACTGTTCGTATACTATATTTATACTGAACGGCGAGGAAAATATAAATTTAATAAAAAAAAAAATGATTTTTTTAATAGGTACAGGTACATATAATAGTTTTATTTTCATAAATAATTGCATAAAATAATTTCACTAAAATTATATTTACAATAAACAAATAAATTTACATGCATTTCCAGCAATTTTTCACTAATCTGCATCATCTCTGACAGTAATAGTGTACGAGTAATTATTTCCAGACGAGTAGTAACAATGAAACCTTTTAGATTTTTCAGTGAGTGTTGGAGGGCGCCTGATTTTAGTTAAATACTCAAAAAAAAAAAACAATATAGAAAAATCCTACGAATGTGTTGATTGAAATTGCTTCAGGGAAATCCTGAACCGTGTTATCTTTTTATCACTTTTATGAAATCTTTTTGTCACACTGTTTATTCAATACAAAATATTTTGATCACATTCGTGTGCGAAACCAGAAGTGATAGGTTTTAAAACATTCAATAAAACAATGTTAAAAATGTTAAATGTAAAACCAAAAAAAAAAAAACACAAAACATTAAATATTTATAATATTAATATTTTGTTTTAAATAACTAAATAACTGCTTCTTATTCAAAACAATGGATTTAAATAATATTTTTAAAGAAAACAGTTAAAACAGATAAAAAAGAAAAAAAAATATAGGTATTTCTATTTTATCCACCATCTAGTAGTTCCAATAGATACACCGAACTAATAAATTAACCATGCAGATAGCAAAATAACGAAAAAAAATTTGTTTTCCAAAAAGTATAAAATAAAATCCGATAATTGTTTTCCAAACAATTATAAATAATATTATGTTATACAAATATTTTTAAACCACATTATATATTGGAAATACTTTTCGAACCGAATAATGTCCCTAATACACATTATAATATTATAATATATCAATATTAGAATATCATTATAACAAAAAAAAAACAATAAAATTTTAAAACATTTTCAAAAAACTAAATACTGTTATAGAAATATTTTTTTTATAAAATTAACCTTTAAAAATATATTTTCAATTAATTGCTGTAAACAATTTTTATGAATAATATTATTATTATTTATTATGTATATTAATTAACATTTTTTAAAACATATTATGAGAGAAATATTTTTTAAACGTTAATTTTCTGGATTAGAAAAGTTCTTAAAAAATTATTTTATACTTTTTGGAAAATTTTTAAAAACATTTTAGTTTACGAGTAAACTGATAAAATATGAAATTTATATTCAGAATTTTTATCACAACTTTGTCACTTCTAATATTAGAGTAAATTGACCTATTACTAAATGTATAGACCACGTTATTATCTATGCTGTAGTGTTGTTTTTTTAAAAGAGATAACTTATTTTTAAATCTTAATATTTTTAATAGAGAATTCTCTCTTTAAAATTAAAATTTCAGGAAAATTATGACGCTACAGCAAAGATAATGATCTCGTCTATACATTTTATAATTAGTCAATTTACTTTAATTAATTTGTTTGTTTTAAATGGTATTTTTTTTAAATTTTGCACCGACACACTGCTGCAAAACTGTGAGACTTGGTAAAATGGATTTTAATTTATAAATTAGATATTATTTCATTAACTTGTTTACATTGGTTTAATTAAGTAGACTTTTAATATTACAAAATTTGTTTGCATTATAAGTTTATAATAAAAATACCATTTTTTATTTATTTTTTTATTTACCGATATCACAGCTAAAGAAATAACTACCTATTGAAAATGACCTCGATTAATCCAAAGTAAACATGTAAACAAATCAAAGTCCGTTTTTTAAATGAAAATTCATCAAAACCCAAGTCCTACAATTGACATAATTATTATTTCAATGAACAACATAGTTTTATGTTGTTTTACACAGAATTAAAATTACTTAACTGAATTATTGACTTGTGTTTGGACGTATGAATGTATAAAATTATAAAGTAATGCTCACGACCGCAATGGATACTGCAAATTACGATTCTACAAAATATATGAAACCATTGAAGATAATCTGTCATTTATCTCTCATAAGCCATCTGAGGCACTAAATTACCATTTTGTTAATTTGCCTATACTCTAAACTCAGCTCCTTAGAACACGGTCGATCATAGCCCCACTAATTAAACAAGTTAGAAGGAAGCCCACTCTGCAAGCGTTCTAAATTCCCAGTTTCAATACGAAATAAAAAAAAAAAATTAAAAATTATAATTTCACAAATTACAATTCGTTTAGCCTACAATACGTAATATGTTTAGAAATCTAAATCCAAGAAAACGAACAAAAATTGAAAATAATAATAATATTGGTAACCATGGCAACGAATATTGTAAATACATTACGGACATTAAGAAAAAACTCTTTGAACAGACATACAGACACAACGGGGGTATAAAGTCTAAAATCTAAAACATAATATTGAAGAAAACTAATTTTCAACGATTAAAACAGATTTTTGGGGGATTTTACACTGTTTTTTTGTATCAATTCTTTATCAAACGACCTACAGGATGTCACAATATAAATCTGATTACACGCCGGGCGATTCGATCGCGTTTTTGAAATCTCGACGATAATAAAACACGAATGCGGTTAGCTTTCACACGAACGCACGTCACCACGGTTAACTCGGATTTCCAACACATATTCTGTGTCCCCTGCCGTTTGTTCATTGATAATGAACGTATAAATTGATAATGCAATAAAATATACAATTAATAAACGAAAAAAAAAGCCCCGTGTACATATTTACTAGTATATTGAACTAAATGTGTTTTTTTTTTTTATGCTGTGAATATCGACGAGATTGCAAATAAAACACACATATTTCAATATCCATATGCAAACGGGCGCGTTTATTTACGTTTATTTACAACATTCATTATCAGTTTTAACGTTCATGAACAAACGCGTCAACGTTCGGGTGAAACTTAGCACGTTATTATTGTAGCGATTTCGAAAACGCGAATGAGCGCGATCGAATCGCTCCGTGTATAAACAGTTTCATAAGATGCCATGCTAGATTTTCGAGTAGTCTTTTATGGATAATTTTTATGAAATTTAAAAAAAATTGAAAATCAAATAAATTGAAAATATTTCAATATAGGTATTTTAAAAGTAATTTAAAAACAGACTTGTGTCAGTACAATTTTTAATTGTCATGTAGTCACCAAATTTAGTTTTTAAAAAACGTGTATACGCATTTTTCAACTTGAGAATATTCTAAAAAGGTAAAATAAAAAGAAATAATATAAAATGAAATGATCTAGTGGTTGATGGAGCCGATTTTTTATATATGTATTTTAACACGTTTTATGAACTGTTAAAAAAAAAAAATAAAAAATAAAAATATTTTGACAGCTCATAAAACGTGTAAAAATGTAAATATCGAAGATCGGCTTCATCTATCGTTATGTAATGTTGTTAGCTATAATTTTTACTATATTTCGTATTTCTAACATGTTTGTAAGTAATTGATAAACGTGAAAAATCCTAATGCAAGTTTTTTATAAAAGAAATTATCGATACGGAATCCGCTTTAGTGTACTACTATATACCACTTGCACTGTACACAAGGAAAATAAATCGTAAAAACGTTTGTATCCTATACGATTTTCTAAATTTGTGTCTTCTAAAAAAATGTATATTTTTTTCTTTTTTCTCTTTTGAGTCGCACGTCATAAAACATAATCGAACACTGCAATCACCTACTCGATCACAATATTATATAATATATTATATATGCTAAAAAATAATCTACCGACGTCTATATACCTACCCTATTGTGTGGATAGTACCTATACCGCGCAGTACCATACTGCAGCAAATCGCTTATATAATAAATAACGAATAATAATCATAATAATAATGTATTTTAACTGCTACTATATATTATAATGCATATTGTGCCGAGGTGTAAAAGTTTAATAAAAAGTTAAATAACATTCTTATGATAACGAGTTTTCAGTGTGACCCGCGCGAATATAACGTCTATAAAATATTATACGAAATCATAATACTATATAAATATAATAATAATATATTATATGCGGTTTAAATTATTATTATTATTATTTTTATTATTATTTACCGTTTCGATCTTATTATTTACAACTATGCAGCGGCGTAGTAAATATTATCGAATAACGCCTAAAACGGAAATCATTTATCGATTAATATTCTTATATATATAGGCAACGCCGTACAAGTTTGTTTTCAAACATTACTTTACTTTTTTTCAAAACGCGTATAGTTCGTTTCCATTTATTCAAACTCGAGTCCCGAAGAATTTTCAAAGTTTACAATTTGCCGACGGCCGTCGCATGCTTTCAACGCCTACCACCTTCCCCCCGCCGTATAGTCCAAAAATGTAACATATTTTTAATTTATCACTGATCTGGTTTCCTTCGACACCATGTTTTTTTTTCTGGTTATATAATATATATTTATAGGCAATACGAGGTTTAATCTCATTCGTTTTAAATATACCTACATAGGTATATATAAATTAATTGTTGTGTAAACAAGTTATTGTTCTCGATCACATCATAAACGTATGGCGTCCCTGGAAAAAATTGATAAATCCATTGAACCAAATATATTTGTGATTTCAATAAAAATTTAGATTAATTTATTAATAATATGGTTGTTAATATAAGTCCAATAAAATGTTTGTTGATTTGGAAATGAAATATTTGTTAATTTAACAGTAAAATAACAAAACCTATTATTGATTTAACAATATATTTTATCGATGTCTTTAACAAATAAACAAATATTTCGTTAATTCAATTATAAATATTTTGTGTTCATTTCTTTCTTTCTTCTTCTTCGTAGAACAAACACCCATTTGTTAATCAAAATAGTCAATTTAATCAAATATTTTATTATAATAATAAAATTTGTATTAGTTTTACAAATTATTTTTATTAAATTGTAACATATATATTTTGTTCAGTTTTTCAAAACGATCGTTTTGAAAACGGCAAATGAGCAAAATGAAACATTAAAAAATGTCATTCGTGTAAAAGTTTTCCTCGAAATCATTGCTAGGCTTAGCTATACTGCTTACCTAGCTTTTATGTCCTATATACAATTGGATTTAGGATAATTTGTCACAAAAAAAAAAAAAAACAGTTTGTTAAAAAGAAATGTAAAGTTGAAAATTGTTAAAAATAAAATAATAAATTATTATTATTTATTAAACATCCGAATTTATTGTCTCCGTCTAACAAACTAATAAAATACGAAATTTAGGTTCAGTATTATTATCACAACTTGGTAATTTCTGAAAAAGTATATTGACTTATTACAAAATTTATACGGACGAGTTATTTATCTGTGCTGTAGAAGAGCCTTTCTTTGATATTTTGTTAAGACATACAACTATTTTTTAATTCCAATAATTTAAATAGATATATTTATTTTTAAATTTCTACGCTAAAACATAGATATTGATCTCATCTATAAATTTTGTAATACCTAGGTAAATTAACTCAAATATTATAGAATTGACGAAAATGTGATAATAATACCAAACGTAAATTTCCTATATTTTGGTTAGACGGAGACATCAAATTCGGGTATAGCGTCCTCTTAAAAATCTTTGATAAAAGAAACTTCAATTTATATATCTACCTATTGTTTATTATTATTTATATAAATTAATGACTGTTTAAGTTAAATCAAAATATATAATATAATAACGGATGTAAAATTCCTCCTCCCTACTTCATCCCACAAAGTTCAGACTAGTACAAACATTTTGAAATTTTTATGCAACTATATATAGGTACATGTCTTTGGAAATAATTTTCAAATCGTCGTGGGACCCGTAATTTTCGAAAGACCTGTTAGGGATGATAATTTTACGTGAGTATAGCACCCTCTCCTACTTGATTCGGTCGACTTCAAAGTGATACCAAAATGTTTGTAATGTCTAGGGGAGTCATATTTCTAAATGTTAGAACCCACGTACACGAGTACTTATAATATATTATAACTTATGTACTCAGCTGTTGTACCTATGTATACATTTTTCTATTTTATTAACAAATACCTCTCTAATGGTTCCACATAATAGTATACATAATAAAATGTGTACATTTTTAAAATATAAAAATATACGTATAATTTGTATTATTTTATTAAAATATTAATGCATACATTATTGAGTATCCGGGAGGTAGCTATATATAATATGGACCTACTGATATTACATACCATACAGTGTACGTACATATTATACTTACCTACTTACCTGCAACTTTACTGCAGTATTAATTCCATTATAATAGTGAAATAACTACGGGTGAAAGAAAATCATATTATATTAGGCTTATTACAGCCCCTAAAATTTAGTGTAGTATGACAGACTTTGTGTAGTACGAAATTATAGTAAGTGTGTTAATTAAATTGGTGAATTTTACATTTCTACGTGTATTATAATGTTAATTAGAAAAATAAAAAAGGTCATCCAAAGAAAAAAAATTTATTAAACGTGTAGTACGAAAATTATAATAGTTTAAGGGCTGGTTTATTATATAATATGTAATATCATTATATTAAAGTATATTATCCAGTTGCAAAATATATTTTAGCTTTTTCTGAATCCCGTGGGCATTTTTATGTTTTAAAATATTATTTATATATCTACAGTATAATTTAAAAATTATAATGATTTGACAAAATTTTATACTAAATGTTACATCATATGAATCTGTACATTTTTTAAAAATACAACATTTTAAAAATGTTAAATTATTATACATAATTAAAAATAAACAATATATATAATTTTTATTTCTAGTAGTTTTATAGTGATCTATAGTTTGACTATAGTCAAGTTACTACTTAGCTTATAGAAAACTTCTGTTAATTTTAACGATAATAAGGTAATAAAGCCCATTTACTTTTGTTAAATATTGTATAATTCGACACAATACATTATGTAGTAAGCAAAAACTAGAGCTTATTTTAAGGAAAAATAAGTATTATTATTACTATATGTGAATTTCGATTGCTATCCTTAAATTTTAAACAAATTCAGTAACAATAGTATAGGTAGTAATATTATTACAATTTATTAATATTATATTAATGAAACAACAAGCTAGTCAAAAACTTGAAAATTTATTTCTTCTTCCATAATAGGTAAGTGCCCTTTTTTTGGTTATATTTTCGATTTCTTAATATTACATTTAATATCGTAAAATGAAAATCTAACCGTTTGTTGGCATATTAGGTAGGTATTTTGTCGAACATAAACGTTTATATACGCTGTGAAACAACCACAGATTAAATTGAACATTAGATTTTTAACGGAGGTATGAAAAGTGTAAAAACTAGATTTAAATTTTCCATACGAATAGCCAACTATACATATATTCACATTTCACATAATCTTAAGTACGTCGTTTAACAAATACAAATAAAAAAAAAAAAAAAAAAAACGTGGAGATGCCTGGTGGTTATTGCACAAAAATAAAGATTTTTTTCCATATTTTATTTATATAACAATTTAAGGTGGAAATTTGATCATAAATAATAGAAAACTGCAAAGCTATACATATTATACCTATGTACAAACTATAATATAATATGTATTATAATAGTAACGATACGACATTTTCTTGATTTATAATAATTTACCGGACATACGAGTAGTACTAGTATATTTTTTATTTTTAAAAGTGACAATAAAGCTTAGTCATTTATTTATTTATTATTTATAACAATAATTAAAGTTGTTAAAAAAAGAAACGGAAAATTGTATTATTTACCTATCGTCTTTTCATGGTAAATAATATTTTTCGAGATATAAAAATAAAAAAATTGTTCACACTACGCGAGATAACTGGGAGAGTGGGGGGGGGGGTGGTATTTAAATTTACGCACCACCTACCTATATTAGCATTTTACCAATATACCTAATATACTATATATCGTACACATTAAACACCGCAAATACGCGTTACGCGTGAAACGCACAATACGAAATTTTCTTGTATAATATTCAATAGTGAATATCGAATGTTCAATAAACAAATGACATACATATAGTTTAAACTTCACAATATATCCTTCTATTAATAAAGATCCGTTTGAGACACGAATTCCGTACGTCATACAACCACGGCCGCTTGATTTAATCGTTTTCCCATTTACGTACCAATACCGTACGTTATACATATATATATATATATATAAAATAATAATAATTACATCGAGTGTATATTGTATTGACTCGAAATCCTTTTCACGATAATACGTATATTCGGTAGAACGGTTTATCCTTTATTTTATTATATAATATGAAGTCAGACGGATGTCTCTATATATATATTGGGATTTGTGTGTGCGCGTATGTAAACGCGGTTGTGGTTTACAACGTGCAGTGTGGTTAGCTCTGGTATGTGTGTACAGGTACCTCTACGTATATACTGAAAGTAACCGAGAACGAGTTTCGGGGTTTTTTGTTTGGATTCGACAAAACTTTTGTTATCGCCTAATTTTTATTTTTATTATTTGTATTTATTTTTTCTGTTATTCTCGTCCTGGCCGTATAAATGGAGTTTGTTAGTTACGTATATTATATGAGTGTACGTACGTTTGTCATTG
>JAIPRL010005173.1:14073-33621 GCA_025469235.1 Pemphigus obesinymphae
TTACGACGAAATTAAAATTCTCGATTTTACAAAATCGTATTTTTCGTAATTTTTTGGTAGTTTTTGCTTACGCATTAAAAAACTATTATGAAAATCGAAAAATGACCTCTTAAAAGTACCAACTAGAGGCAATTTGCTACCGGAAACCGGGTATGAGTGTAAAGATCGGAGCACTCCTTCTGGTAGAAAAAGTGTTTACAGAAAAATAAAAATAATAAAAATAAAAAATAAAATAAACATCATTGTAAAACCATAAGCTTCCTCGCTACGCTCAGAATCTAAAAATTTCATAAAAATTGCCTACACAGAACCCCTTATAAATGATTGATATAGCACTCTTCGAAATTTGGAGAAAAATGAAAATCTAACAATTTAAAAATATTTAAGTACATTTTAAAAGTAATTTAAATATAGTTCCGTGTCAGTTCTACTTTTTATTGTTGTATAATAACAATTTTTGTTAACAAAACTGGTTTACAAATCAAATGTTTTCTCAGGCTGTAGTCATTATTAAGAAAGCCAATTTTTATACAATAAAGTAGATAAAATTATCTACATTTTACTGTCATTATTCTTTCAATAGCACAAACTAAACTGATGTTATGCCATCTATAAAAGTAAAATAAAATAAAAATGGTTTTTTTCAGTAAAATAATGCATATATGGAAATTTCTTAAATAGACTTTCTCTGTGGTATCTATTGTGATTTATACTTATAATTTATAATGTACTTAATTAATTAACTATTTAAAAACATTTAATATTAATTGTACAGGAAGCAATAGAAAAGTTAAAAGAGGACAGTCAAAAGTTAATTGCTCATGTAAAAACAATTGAGAGTGAATGCCAAACAACAAACAACAAATTTACAAAATCGTTTACTGAAGTTGACTCGAAAGTAAAGTAATATTAAATATAAATGTTAACCATAATAAATAAATAATTGTGTTGTAGATAATATCCCTACGAACTCAAATCGACAAAATTGCAACCAATGTTACCAATTTACATGCTCAATCAAATTCCAATGATTCTCTTACAAGTTTGAGTCAATTAAAAGGTAAAATTGAATATACAATAGTATATAAAAAAAATATATATATATTATTACAATAGTTTGTAAATAATAAAAATAAAACATACACAATATAGATATTTTAAAAGTACTATATAATTTATTTAAGATTGAAGATATTATTGAGTCTTGCAAAATCGCATTCCTTATTTTAAAACTATATTCTAAATGACTTTCCCAATAATTTTCTTATCTTATTGATGACTCGGTCTAATTATTTCCTCCAGTTTTGCATTATAAAGCATTTGGTATAATTTCCTAAAAGAATCTTTCCACTGCTTATTTTATCACTACATGTAAAGTAACACAATTCTAATATTTGTTTATGGCTAAATCTAACTTTAAAGTTCTTTTTTATTCCATTCAAAATGTTTATTTAGGAGAACGCTTTGCTGCCCATGAAACATGCTTTGATGCATGTTTCTCGGTCGGAAACTAAATTGTTAAATACCTCTATAAAAATGCAATATTGTATGATTAACTGAATTTTTATATTTATAAAAATATTAATTTAATAATAAAAAAAAACTAAACAAATATTTAAAAATTATCAATTTCAATAAATATAGGTATAAAAAATATATTTTAAAAAATCAAATAAAAGTAGTTGTTTACGAATTCAAATCAGTTTTTGAAATATTTATTAGACATTTCAATCAGTAACTATAATGGGTTCAAAATAAGTCTTTTTAAATAGAGATAATTATTTATTTGAGATATTTTATAGATATGCATTATTTATTAGATTTCCCCCTAGAAATATGAGATAAGTGGAAATGAAAAAGTCTATACAGATACTTGCCTACTCGAGTAAACATCAAATAGGTAATAACTTCCTTATTCTGATTTTATATCAAATTATTAACTAATAGGCACAACTTCTTCAATATTTTGCAAAACAAAAGATTCAAATTATACCATCAATACCTAAACACCTTTTGTTTTATCTTCATGTATCCCAATTTATAATATTCTCTTACCTCACATGACATATGTTATTTTTCACAATATTCCTATAAATTAAATTAAATTTATCTTCCTTTGTGCACAAAATGTATGTATCCTTTATGTGTTTGTTATCATAAAATAAATATCTAATAATATTATATATACTTTATTATTATGTCTTGTGAAAATTACATTCATTTATTAATATAAAATATTTATTATTTAATTTATTTCAGATGAGAAAAATGAAACTCAGACAAAATCCTAATTCTATTCTTATGTTTTAATATATTATGTGCACAATATTGTTGAATAATTTTATTTGTTTTGTTTTATTTTTAAAGTATCTTAAAATAATAGTTTTAATTGTTTACATTTGTATTGTACTTGAATTAATACATCGTTGTTTTGGTGAATGTGATTTTATTTTATTTTTAATAATTATTATTGTTGTATATAATAATTATAATATATATACAGTGGTGACACAAATGAAGTAAAATATACGCACATCTGTATTTTTTTCAAGTGGGTGGGTGGATGTAATTTAAAAAAAAACAACAGTACACCAGGTACACACTACACCTACACCAACACTAAATATACCAAAGTACTTATGATCCAACAGATGGGTATAACAAAAAAATTATACATCTTAATGTAAAATAATTTTTGGGACAACTGTATTTATATAAATATATATTTTATATAATTTGATTATTCTTAAACTGATTCTTTGATTGATCTTTAGATTTTTTTTTCCATGGAATAATTTAAACTACTAATATACAACAATATTACAATAATTAAATTATATGTCAATTTTGAAATTATTCTGTTATTTCGATTATTTTTATTACTAACTACCTACCTACCTACCTAAAATTGTAGTTAAATATATATATATTTTTTTTAATTATCTAGACACCAATTTTTTTTGTTAAGGATGTCACAGATCTAACTTTTAAGAGGTTTTGTAAATGTTATCACCATATTTATTTTTAAAAAAACGTATTTTCAAATTTCCAATTATACATATTATATAAATATTATAGGTTAACGATTTTGGTAACAATAAAAAGACGAGAACAAACTATAATTATACCTTAGTGTCTTATGATTAATTAATTCTACCATGTTCTATAAACGGTTGAAAAACATGAAAAATCATATTTTCAAAATTGTATATAATCATTATAATCCACAATTACAAATAAAATTTAAAAAGCTGGTTTACAATATTATAGAATAAGTTTTAAACTTTTTTTTGGGTACTAAAATAGTTATTCTATAATGCACAGCATTGGAAGTGCGTAAAAGTTTTTTCCGTGTTTTGAATGGGTGTGGTATCCTCTTAAAATTTCCAAACAATATTATATTTTAAAATACAATTATAATTACTTAATGACTCATGAACTTTAATACCTCAATATGAATAAAACTAAAAACTTGAATGATAAAAATGTTAAAAACACTCATTTTTATCAATTGTTGGCTAGGTAACACAATATGAAAAAAATTAAAAATCATTAGGGTGTTATTTTTAATATTGTGATTTTTTTAATCTAACATTATTTTGATATGTGGTTTATTAATTGTAAATTTATTATAAAATAGAAATGTGTATTTTTTTTTTAAATCTTATTCAATGTCAATATAGTAATATATTAATGTTAATCCATCCAAAAGTTATCAAACTAAATCAAACAAATTAATTTTTATAAATAAATACCTAATTACATGAATGGATATTTTTTGTTTTGTTAAAGCTGAATAATAAACCTTTAATAATATGTTCTCTTAACACTCTAGCGTTAAACACATTTGTCTAAAAAAACCCTTTTATTTTATTTATACTTAATAGTTAATATAATGTACTTATGGTCAGCTTATATCACCTACGCTACATAATATCATATTCTGCTATAATTGTTGTATATTTATCAATTAATTGGTATTTATCTAGTCCAGTGTACATGTAGTTGCCATTACTATTTTTAATACAGATATTTTTTTCATTAAATTTTAATACAGACCAGGATTGAATGAAATACAGTCACAAAATCAATGATTATATGTATTTTGAATATTGTTATTTATCTACATCTCTTTTTTTTAACATGATTAAATAAGATAATAAAAGTACACATTCTTGAAATTTTTAAAGTAAGGCTTTTCTTATAAATATAAGTTTTTGCATTGATAAAAAAGTATTTTTTGATTTTTTAAATAAAATAACAGTTATAGCTCATAATAAAATTAAATATTGATGAAAAATTGAACGAATATAAAAAATGTGTATAAATTATCAAGTCTACATAAATGTGTGCGGGTGTGCATGTATAATCATGATTAATTGTGTACCTACCTAATGCATGTAACATACACATGGGTATGCAATAGACTACAAACCTGATTTTTTAGTTGTTCTGTATAGGCAATTTTTTATAAATATTGTAAGAAATATGGAAATATAACAATTTAAAAAAAATTACTAGATTTTAAAAATAATTAAAAATAGTCTTGTATCAGTACTAGTGGGACAGAATCATTACATCTGCTAGGAGCGCTAAAAACACTGATAATACTAAGTTTACATTGAAAATATAGCTAAAAGTTAAAAGTTTAACGACCCCAAATAATTGGAAGAGAAGAAGACATCGAAACTATAATGTCTACAAATAAAATAAAAACGAATATCATATATCTAAATTAAAGAGCACATGATTTCTAATATAATTATTTTCCCTCCATTCAGAATCTAAAAATGTGTAGGTAGGTACTAATCTTAATACTGAAAAGTAAAAATTGTATTATAAAATAAATGTAAGGATTAAATTTTAGTTTCTTAACAGTTGACATAATTTACCAAGTAAAAAATTATAGTGGATCCATAATCAATAGTTATTTAAAAAAAAAATTAAATTAAATAGGTACTTTTTTGATTCCAACTTTACTCTTTATAGTAAGTACTAAGTAGGTACTAAGAATTAATATTTTAAAGGCCGGTAAAATATATACCTAATAAAATAATTATATTAAAATTCGTGTTTCCACCTTGTATACACTTTAAGGTAACTCTCTGTGGGCCAATTTTGATGGGTTTATATAGATAATTTTCAAATAATACGAAAATATCGTGTGTAAATGAATACTAGTGTGTGTAAATCCCGCCATGTGCAACATTATACGAATTGCGGGGCCCAAATCGAATTCATTTTGCGGAGTGCGGGGCCTTAATTTCTCCACCCTAACTTTATTTTTATAGGCAAGAAGAAATACTTTAATAGCGTGATATATAACCAGAAGTGGTAAAAATTATGTGTAAAAGGGGATAAATTAAAAATGATGATAAATTACGTTATATGAGGCTTGTGTACCTAATTGGAGATGTAACCGTAAATAATAGTGTTCTAATTTTTTACCATTTTACAATGAAAAAACATTTAAAAGTAGGTATACTTAATATTATGTCGATTACTTTTACATTATCCGATTGTAATGCATATGCATATAGCATATACATTTATAAATTTATAATACTATAGATTTAATATGGAAACAATGAGGCGAGTGGGAAATCGTGTGCGTTCGTATGTATGTTTGTAATCGGATACGTTCACACGCTTGGTTTTTTCGTGGTGTAAAACCGTATAAGTATTAAACGATAGTGGACAATAATAATTATTGTCTTTGTTTAGTAAATTAAAAAAAAAAATTTAATTTTTAAATTATCTGGATTATAGAACAATAATTTTTAATAACTATTAATTCTATTACTAACTTTATTAATAACTACTATTATTAACTTTATAAATATTGTTATTTATAAGATTTCAATAATTTAGTGCTTTACGTTTATCTATACAGTATATCGACCATTACAAAATTTTAAATTACAAATAATAACAGGTAGATACAGCCGTACAGGGTATTTTAAATTAACATTTTCTCGGGGCCCTTCACATGACGCAAGGCCCTAAGCAACTGCTTTGGTTGCTTTGTCCTACCCTGCTATCCGCAACCCGTATATAACATGACCAGCATTGTGTAATCTATAGACCATGGTTAAAATATACCAGGTTATTGCAGCTATACCCCCACTCTGAAGTTTTTTCACGTAAAGGAAATAAAATGGCAGACGTAAGGGGCACTGTTTTCATTGGTTTAAATGTTCCCGCGCATTAAGCTATATTTTAAATTGTGATAAAATGATAATAATATATATTCATAATAATGAATAAATTATAATCATGCATTTATTTAATATTTATTTTGTTTTCACTTTCAGCTTTACCTACGAATTAAAATAACATATACCTATACATATTATGTACAACTATATTTATTATTATTAATAAAAATTATAAACCATTGAACGAACGTCGTCTCTGGGAAGGATACTATTATGAATCAATCTTTGAAAAGTATTTTAGAGGTTTATCTCGTTGTTGTTGATTCGTAACTGATCGGGAAATAATTATTGTTCCAATTAAAATTTAACTTTGAAACAAAAAAGACTCAACTCATGGGATACATATAACAATGGGATAGAGATGAAATTAATAATAATAATAGACTTATTATCGCAACGTTTAGTGGTTGTATTTTACTCAGTGTGTAGTACAATACACTTTGTGTCGTACGAAAAGTTGAATGCGTAGTACAACATATATACACAGTATTTCAGTCTTCAGTGCTGTGTTTTTTGCATCTTGGTTTTTTTCGTTGTATTTTCATGAGCTATTTATTATTGGTTACATTATAAAATTATTAATGATAATACAGAGCAATGCACCCTTACGCCCGCCATTTTATCTATATTTGATAACGATTCGGTAATTTCCAATAACCTGGTATATTTTAACCATGCTATAGACCGTCCGCACACGGAGCTATAAAACATAAACTTAGTAACGTGAATTATCAACAAGTTTGTTTTGAATAACTTCCAATATACCTGGGGATGTCAGCGTGACTATTTTTAATGGATTCTATGTAGGCAATTTTTAGAAAATGTTAAGAAAAATGATAATCTAACAGTTTAAAAATTAATGGTTCCATTATTAGATCATTTTTATTGTAGTTGTTTTTTATGAATTTATAAAATGTTACTGAAAATATTACTTATGAATTTCTCATTTATAACAACTTGAAAATTTTGTAGAAAAATGAAACAATAAAAAACATTATCTAGCGCCTTACGTAGCCGTTTTGTAGTAGGTATATGTAATTAAACAAACTTAATTTTTAGTTAAACATTAACTTGTTATTAAAAAAATCAACTTTTTTGATTTTTTTAATTAAATATAACTTGAATAAATTTAAATATGTAAGCTATATAGAGCACTAGATAATGATGTTGTTATCTATTATTTATTTTTAGTTTCTTATTTCTAATATGTTTGTATAAGTTCATGTAAGTTTTTGGAGGGGATCGCGCGAGCACTACTTCCTCCTATTATGCGTCTCACATGAAGGAAGCCGCATAAGCACTAGTGCCTCTCATTCTCTCTATCTCTATATTATCAATACATTCTCTCGCCTTGAGCCTCAGTGAGGGTATTGACGCCGCTACAGCGACTGAAACGTAAAACACACTTCTGTATGCGCATGTTCTCTTAATCCTAATTCTCCGGTGATTCACATCTAGTTTCTTCCATGCAGTAATCCTCATGTTTGGTTCCCAGCACGGAGCCCAGTATAGAAGTTTAAATATAGCCACATTTACTAGCAGTTTTCTCCGACTTTCTTTAATGCCACCCAAGTTAATCAGTACGTATCCAAGCTACCTTATAGTATCAGCCACTTTGCTGAAGGTCTTCTTGGCGTGCTCGATAAAGTTCGTCTTTTGGTCCATTATTAATCTAAGGTATTTTATGCTCTTACCTGCTTCAACCACTGCGTTGCCACTTAAGACCCTCATCTTATTTCTTGACCATCTACTTGTGAATACAATGGCCTCCGTCTTGTGCTTAGTAAGTTCCAGCCCATTTTCTTGCATCCAGGCGTTAACTTGCGTAAATACCCCTTCCAACTTTTCTGCTGCAAGGAAATTCCGAAAAAAATATGTTTAAAAGAGTGCACTTCGCTCGTTGGGTGTCAGTAGGGGTGGATGCACTTCGCTACTGGACAGGACACTCTTGGTGGATGTATTGGATTTGAAAGTAATGATAAATCATTGCATTCAATAAAACGATTCTGAGCATAGCTTCTGTGTAGTATTAATAACTATTAATATTAGTTATATACTCAGTACCTACCTATGTTTAACATTACATCAAAGAGTAAATGTATAAATAAATATAATTTAGTGTGACCTTATGTACATTCTAAAATTTAATATACTTAATTAATTAATATATTATTTTAATTTTTTAACGACTAATTCATTATTGTGTTCTGAAGATGTTTTGACATATAAGTCTTGTACTTCGAGATCGAAGTCGGTTAGTACATACGGTACACGGCTTATCCAAATACGCAATTTGACTTTATCGGAAGAAGGTATAGGTATGAATAACCAAAGACGAGTTCGAGTGAGCGAAGCGCGTAAAAAGATTTTATTAGAAATGAGATGAAACAATAAATTAATAATTACACAATAAATGAAATGGTCGCTGTCGGGAAAGACTCGGAAAGTTTATGGCAAACGCATGGAAAAGAAGTCTGAGGTCGACACTCGACATAGAGCAAGAGAACGTCGTACCCGCATAGAGGTGCGCGTTGTATTGATTGGAACAAGGAACATATATAAATTATCGAAATAATCATTATTTTAATATTTTTGCTTTTTTTCAATTTTATTTGTAGCTACAAAGTACAAATTTTATAACGTTGTGTACACACATCCGGGAAAATCTATCGACATTATTATTTTATATTTATTAAATAATAATGTCGATAGATTTTAGTGGAATACTACTGTGGATAACTAAAAAACAGTGATGCCGTTATAATTAACATACAATTCTGAATGAAAAACTGTCATAGGTATATATTAAATTGATAAGGCTAATTGTCAAAATTTGTATGATATCGATATCTGAAATTATATTGTTGCCCATCACTACTAATAATTGTAAATCAGAATAGTGAAGTGTCTAAGAAAGTCAAGGTCAACAGCATCATATGTTATTACACTATGAAACTAAAGATTCCATAACAGTACAAAGGAAAATGCATCAAAGTTATCTGAAGAGAATAATGTATCATCAGCACCTACATCGCTTCATTCAAGATCTTCAAGGGGTCAAATTCTTCTGGCTACTGCTAATATTTATTCCATATTTTTAATTACTTGCTAATTATTCCTCTAACCTATCCAGTATCCTTTATATATATATATATTTTTTTTTTTATTGGTAAAAGAGATTGCTAATTAGTAATTATAGTTATTAGCACTCTATTAGCTGCAAAATGATGGAAAAAAGTGGGCCGCTTGCTAGGTGGATACTAAAGGTACATATTATTATCGAACCAGTTAAAATTTTCGCTGCATCTGACCCATAACCCTGTGTAAGTCTGTATGTCTAGAAAAACTAAAATAATAAGAAATAAACATCACTTTAAAACTAATGACTCCCTCCACCACTCAGGATCGAAAAAATCACATAGGTATAAGTTATAAATATTTATATTTATTTTTGCTGCAGGCAAATGTAGGTTATACAAGTATATAATATACAAAACGTCTGTAAATAATGATAATTATATTATATAATAACTTTAGAGACTTAAAAAAACTGACTTTTCTAAGAGACCCGGTAACCTCAGTTCACCTCTATTGGCTACGTAACTATACGTCTCAACTTGTAATGTATATAGAAAATGTGGATTTTTAATAATAATTAATAAGGTGGTCCAAGTTGTAGCATTCTGTGTACAACATAGAACAAAAATAAAAATTAAAATTAAAATTAACTACTTTGATAAACACATTGTTATCGTTAATCTGACTTTAAATTATTACAGTATTTAAAATTTAAGGTTTTATTGTTTTATTATCAAAATTGTGTAATAATTAATACTATATAATATAATAATTAATACATTATTTATAAATGTATATAAATTATGCATTGGTGTTACTAAAAAATACTACAAAGTAAAAACCATTTAAAATTGAAATCAATCCAACTTTTCAATAATAAATTTTCCGGTCCGAAATGTTATAAAAAAAAGCTCAGATTCGACACAAAACAAATTTAAGATGCCACTATACTCATTGTTTTTAAGGGGTCAAGTTTGATTTATAGCTTATACATACTTAACAAATATATTACTATTTCTATTATTTAAAAAAAATCCAGGCTGAGCCCTTAAAAGCCTAGTTCAGCCTTGACTTCTTTTTTCCAAAATCCGGCTTGGCTCAGAAATATTTACAAAAAAAACCCAGGCCTGGACCGAAAAAAATGATAAAAATTTAAAAAGCATGGTTTGGTTCTAAGTTTTTTTCAAAGTCCAGCCCAAAAAAATTTACAAAAAATAGACTAGGCCTGAACCGAACAAAATTCTAAGACTTTAAAAAAAACAGGTCCAGCCCTCCCTTTTTTTTAAGGCCTGGCTTGGTCCAATTTCAGTACAGGCTGGGCTTTTTTAAGGCTGGACTGGGTCTTTAGTATATATATATATATATATATATATTTATTATTGTTACATCTTTAAATTGTATTTATTTCTTTTAGGTTTCTAAACATACGTTTAGACACCTTATGTTAGGGTGATCGTAGGAAAAATGTACCAATAAACTCGGAACTGCTAAGTTAAATTTAATAAATTTAAAAAAATAGCTGAATATAATATATCCGAAATTGACAATAGGAGTTACTATTTAAAAATAAAAAGTCAATAGTTATTTAGGGTACCTATATTGGAAAGGTTGAAAATTATAAAACTCTAACATATTCAATATAGTATACCTAGTAATATTAAAAGTATCAAAAACTAAAATTTTCTAAAATGTAAATACTTTCCCAAATAATGAGTGTTATATGTTGAAAGAATCACCTTAATATATGTATCTATACTTTTTTTAATATTCCAGAAAATATTGATTTTTGATTTATAAAATATGTAAAATATTGAACATACTGTTATTACTATATACTTTTATAATCTTAAATAAGAGATATGAACTACTATTATGACCAATACTGGGCATAAACGAGTTAATAAGTTAATAGTTCAGTTAATTTTAACTTTTTATATTTGATTTTTTTGTTAAATTGACTTATCCACTTAACTTTTTTTTAGCTATTAAACTTTTAAATAACGAGTTACTTTTAGTTAAAACTCAGTTAAGATAATTTTGAAATAATTGATACATTTTGATTTCATATTGTGTCTATTGTCAAAATAATTGAATAAAAATAAAGTTGTTTTTGTCATTTTAAATAATTCTTATATTTCCCGAAAATATAATAAATAAGACAAGAATACCTAATATATATTATATAATATTGATCTTCCCGTAATATAAATTGAGGAATATATTAGATTTCCCATCAACAAACAATATTTAGGTAGATAGGTTACCTACCTACTAATTTGCAATGAGCAATTTCCAATTTCCATTTGTTAGAATTTTGAGGAAAATAGTAGGTACCCACCAAAGGCATCCATCTAAGAAAACTCAGGGGGGGGAATGAACATTATAAACTTAAAATCATATATAAGATATTTTATTTTATAAAATTTATAATACATTATATTATATCCGTGTTTATATATGTATATATATATATATATATATATATATATATATCATTAGTAATATAATGATTCATTACATTTATTTAGATACGGCCTTATTACATTTTCTTATTATCTAATCATTAAACATAAAAGTTAAATTGTGTTTATTTTTAGAAAAATTTCTTATAACTTTGTCAATGAACTTGATTTCATTATCTTTACTTCTGATTTTTTTCTCTGTGTAAACTTAACATCGATAGTCCGCATAATCTGTCTTCAGTCATTGTAGACCTTAATCCTGCAAAGTGTACTGAATGATCTTTCTATTGTACATGTAGTAGGTGGAATAGTCATGCAAATTATGATACATTTTTTAATAGTTGGGAAAAATTCGCAATCATTTAGATAATGGGAAATATTATATTCATCATTGATGTTGATAGCATTTTTTGGAATATGCCAAAAATCATACCTTCTTCGACCAAATTATCAATTTTATAAAAGTTATTAAGGTTTATTAACGTTTGCTTGAAATAAATTTTGTTCATTTTTATCACTTCTGATGGATGTAGGTGTAAGTTGCTTATTTTAAATGGAGTTGTATTACTTTGAGCAAAACAAGTTTCTAAAGAGTTAATTAAAGAGTCCAACTAGGGCAAAAATAATGATATCCTATAATATTCTTTAGATATTGAAATATTATGATTTAAGCGATTAATTTGTTTATTTGGTATTCTCGGTATTTTAATTTCAATATCTAAATCGTCTGTAATTTTTTTTGGTAATCTCAAAAATGGTTTGAAATTCTTCATCTGATTTAGATCTATGCATTTTAAGAATCAACAGTAAATTTTTATGTATGTACTTACTCAGGGTTGGTTAGTATCTTCAATACAAGTATCTTAAATACGTATCTTAGATACAATTGTATCTTGTATCGCGATACAGTTCTGGAAAGTATCGAGTATCTTGTATCGCTATTTTAGTCTATGTATCGAGTATTTCATAAAATTGTTATCAACGAAGATACTCGATATATTTAAAAGATACTTTGACACATTTATTTTCAAAAAAAATAAGGAACTTTTCTTCTTTACCGGAGAATTCTATTTTTAAAATTTTTTTTTGGAGTTTATGTAGTTTTCGACGCAGAAACGATGGTGTAATCAGTATTTATCGGTTGGACTTAGTTCAGAAGTTATAGCGATTTGAAATTTTTTTGTATTATCTAAAACGACATTTTCGTATTAAGAGAGTCGTGTTTTTTATGTATTTATGTTATTTATGTTTGACTTGTTACCTACCCGAAGTGGTTTTTCATAGCAAATTGGGAGATATTTTCGATTGAAGCGAAACGAACGTAGCCCGTCCTTCTAGCTATGTTTCTCTATGGCACCATTTTTTTTTTAAAAAATTTGAATTTAAATTTAAATCATAATTAAACATAAATACATTAAAACGACTCTTTTGATACGAATATGCAATGTAAAATATGTCATTTTAGATAGTATAAAAACGCTAAAATTTCAAAACTAAAAAATTACATAAACTTGAAAAAAAAACTGAGATGAATCTGCTCGTACCACTTTTGACTTTTTGAGGTGGTTTTCTATAGACTATTATAGATATAATATTATATATTATATTATATCTATATAGGTACCTACTGCTGTACTTATATTCCGCCGCATCGTCCGTGTGACTGTCATATACCTAACATAAATCATAATCTTATATATTAAAATTATTTTATCGATTACAAGTATTAAAAATTCCCATGTAATTCACATATCTATTACAATAAGATAGTAGCAATAATGTCAACTCGTATTTTTGACACAGGCATCATACGCATACCAGATCGGGACGTAATCGTAGTGTACCTATTATAATAGTGTCTTGGTGTCTGACAAACTTCTGCCCGCTCGTATTTATAGTAAATAATTATAAAAGTTGTGTTTGAAAATAAGTGTTTTATTCCATTCATTTTGGATGGAACATATTTTAAAATAAAAAAACTTCCGAAGACTGAAAATGAAAATATTAAAGCTGAATGTGTTCCATGCAATAATAAAAAAAAACTGAATAAAGCGGCACGTTAAGATCTACATCCTATTACCTAGTTAATATATTAACCATAATATTATAAAAATAAATTGTAGTTTACTATCAATGATCATTTTTTTTAATCTGTTAAGATACAGACTTTTTAAATTGTGATTTTATATTTAAATTCATAGAAATTTAATATTTGTAATTTACAAGTTGATGAAAACACATTGACTCGGTCAAGTTGTGTATTGGCCTGCAGAAAATTTCGTGGTTCTCATACATATGATAAAATTGCTGAGTTGCTACATGATTTAGAATTTGATGGTATAAAAATATATATATATACATGTATTAAATATTTTGTTTTAATTACATTTTTTTTAATGTATAGATGAAAAATAAAATACAGATGAAGAAGATAATATAGATGAACCCTTATTTGAACGAATTGAAATAGATGATACCATTAGACAAGCGACTAAAATTTTTTTGCCTCATCATTTACGCTGTGCAAGTCATACATTAAGCTTTATTGCTACTACAGATTTTAACAAAATTCTAAAAGGGACTCCAGCTTCTAGACTCAACCATTACCAATACCATTATAGGTATAGCATGTATTGGGAGGAATTCAAAATCCCGACATCGAAATCCCGACAATTGAAATCCTGACGTTTCGAAATCTCGACAGGTCTATATTCCGATAATAAAGCACTGGATATTTTTAATAATATATATTAAAATTCAAAAATATCAATAAAACATAAATATAAGGTAATTTATTAAAACTAGATTTTTAAAATAATAACAAAATGCTACAATACCAACATAGAAATTGTCCTAGGTAATGGATAGACAAAACTGTAAGACTCTAAAAAGTCCCATTTTAATTCTGAAAAATTTTTTGAACTTATTGATTTATATTTTATTTATTAAGGATTGATCAAGGTGATATAAAAAATAAAATATTTTCATGTTATATATAATTAAAAATAAAAACCTGTAAAAATATAGACCTGTCGAGATTTCGAAATGTCAGGATTATGATTTGTCGGGTTTTCGACATGTCAAGATTTCGATATGTCGGGATTTCTTACCGGGCCCCATGTATTAGTATATATTACTATATATAGGCGACGTGCAAAGTGTACATAAAAATTAAAAATATAAAATGCGAATTTTCAATATTTCATTTTTAAATAAAATATTTTATTTTAATAAATAATGCATAAATATTATAGTACCTATCTACTGGATTTAGTGATTTAATATAATTAAAATAAAATTTTTACAGTAGGTACGGAAAAGTCAGGGGGACATGTCCCTGTTTTGCCCCCCCCCCCGTAATGGACGCCCATGGTACCTACTAATTAAACATTTTTATGAACCTATTTGTTGTTAATTTTAAGAATAATTATTATAAATACATTTTAGTATTTTCAATAATATTATGCAAATGATTAACATTTTTAAAATGCTTAAAGTTAAAAAAATAACAAAATTTCCAACAAAATAATAGATACTTAATTATACTTGTATATTTCAAAAGTTATATTGACTTGTACGAAAAAAAAATATCGACTTAACTTAAGTTAATAAGTTATTTTTTTCACTTAACTTAACTGAGTTTAAAAAACAATCATTGACCCAGTATTGATTATGACTAATAACCGCAGATCAAATTACAGTGAGGTAAAAATAGAATTAAACTATATATATATCCATATTATAGATTATATCGTGACAACTGACAAATTATTAAATATATCTTATATGATAATACCCAATAATTGTCTACAAAATACATGTTATATTTATTCATACTAAGAATATTAACAATGAACATTTCATTATAATATAAAATAAATAATTTGTTTATTTAAACGAGAAATTTATAATGGACATTGCCTTTATTTAACTGTCGTAAATTTCGAATTAATTATAATAGTACTTTTATAATTGTGAAGAAAACGATTAAGTGCATAAACAGTTAGACCACCCAAATTTATAGAAAAATAAACTATACTCCATAATTGTCTAAATGACTAAATGCATATCGTATTAAAAGTTATTCGAAGGTTTTTAATTACAATTTAATTGTTATGTCTATTAATTATTAGAGTAGGTTGAAACAACGTACTATTATATATAGCGCTGTTGTCGGTATATGTGTGTTAAATAGTAGATGCGATATTTTGTTGTAGGTTGTCTCCATATATTTTGTATTACAATTGATGCGAATTTTTTGATAATAATAAGAGCGAGGACTTTTATAGAAAATTTATTATTATTTACTACTTATTATTATAAATAGAAAAACCTGGTATTTCTTCAAAAAGTATTGTGAAATATAAATACTTGTGTAAAAACAATTCATCGAAAAATATGATTTCAAAAAAGTTATATTTCTTTATACTTATAAGTTAGGTATAAGTTATGTTATAATATTCTATACTTGACATTTTTTACTTTCATATAAATCGTATAATGCTATAATATTATATTATTATGTGGTAAGGCCTATATAATAATACATATCTACTTATTATTATTGTCTTCTGAGAACTTGGAGAATATATTATATAGTTATTTGTTTTGTAACATAGTTTTAAATACGTATATAAAAATAACTATTATCATTTATTATTCCCAGTCAATTTATTCATTTCAACCAATATATTATCTTAAAAATACTTATATTATATATATATACTATATAGGTTACGTATATGTTAACATATGAATTTAAATATGTTTCAACTTTATGTTCAGAATAGTAATTAGTATTAATAACATTAAAATTAATAAACATTGGTACCTATCAATTATTTATTTAAATTTGAATTTGAATCATATATCTACGCAAGTATTAGTTTTGTTTAGCTTAATAAACTTACAATAGTGTAGCCACTAGCCAATATTTAGATATAATATCAATTATAATACCAAGGAACAAAGATTTAATTGTTTTAAACTTTAAAGGGAGAGGATTTCTCTACTTCAATTTCTCGGTGCACATGAATTGCCTTTCGCATCAGGTAATTCAATATTTTATATTCGAACTGCCTCCGATAAAAGTTAGAATGGAAATCGATAATTTATATTTTAGTAGCACAAATTATTTATATTATTATAGAATATAGTACGTAGTGTTATTTAATTATTACGGAACGATAAATATGGAGAAAGTATTTATCTGGACAATTATAAATATATTATATTATAAAAACAATAGGTAAATTAAAGTTATCTAAATTTCAAAAACAAGTGGCAGAAATCAATCCATATTATAGTTTGTCTCTTTCGTCCTTTGATAGGATAATATACTTATTTTAGATTTAACCAATACAATTATTGATGTGCTTAGAATATAAAACAAAAATAAAAAAAACAATTTTACAATAAAAAAATAATTACACAAAAAAGCCTGCAGAGTAGAAGAGCCAATTATAAAAAATAATGAAAATAATATCGCCATATCGGAGAACTGGAGTATTTGAAAAAGTGAAAATTAACACCGTTAGAAGTAAATTCATTATAATGCAAAAAAATTGAGTCGACTGATTAGAAGTAGACAATAGAATAATTGATAATGAGACGCAACGAGGGGGTTAGATTGAAAAGTTCAGCAAAGAGAGGAGCTATTATTAAATATAAACTGTATAAGAGTGAACAAATATAGACGATAATAAAAAAGGAATTGTATTTTGGAGATATGGAGCTGCTAATTGATATCTTCTAGCATGCAAGAGTAACCGTCGAGAATCAATTTACATGCGCTGAAAAAAATACATATTTAGTGTTTATTACAAGAGTATTATTACATTAATTCTCATTTTTTACTGCACCATAAATAACATAAATAAGTAGAACGAAATTTCTAACCAAAAGTTTCTTTATCCGAAAACTTCTACTCGATTCCTAATACCCCAAAAAGTGTATCTATAGGTATTAAACCAATACATTCTTTGCTACGTTTAGGATTTATAAAAGCATGTTTGAGAAACATTTTACAGTGTGGATACGCTAATTGAAAACACTCAATATCTTTGTACAGAGTCATGAAATTTGAATTTTTTTTTTTGTTATACTTAGTAATATCTACATATTTTCACGTACTCAAAATTTTTTACTGTTGATTAGAAATACGTATGCGCAAAACAACTTTTTAAAGGCAAACCTCCTTTTGACCACTAATTATTTTTTCATATTTTTTCATGAATTTGAATAGTCAAACTATATTTCTAAGTCCAAAATTAGCTGAAATATGGCAATTTAGAGTTATTCAATATTCAATATGTTTGATATACTATTTTTTTACAATACTTACTGAAATTTTATAGGAACTTAAACAACTTGGGTTTCATTATTTTCTACCATTTACTATATTTCATAAGACAATATGCAAGTCTCTATAAACACCTAGATTAGCTTAGGAAGCGTTGTCCGCCTTCGGTGTCTAAGCCGAAAGTTTAAAATACAATAAATGGTATAGAAATAGAATGATAAAATCCAAGTTAAAGTTCCTATTATAATTTTAGTAAGTATTGTGAAAAATAGTGTAAAATCGACATATCTTTAAATTAATTACTTTAAATTAATAACTTTAAATTGCCATATCTCGGCTAATTTTGGACTTTGAAAAGTGGTTTAACCATTAAAATTCATGAAAAAATATGAAAAAAAAAAAAAATTAATTGTCAAAATGGGGGGTTGCTATTTAAGAAAAGAAGCTGTATTGTACATGCGTATATCTAATGAACAGTAAAAAATCTGAGTCCGTGAAATTATGTATTACTAAAGTATAATAACTAATTTAAATAAAAAATAATTCAAATGGCATATAGCTCTGTACAAGGATATTGAGTGTTTTCAATTAGCGTTTCCGCACTGTATATACCAGTATATATTATGTATATATCTTCAAGCATATGCTTGAGGAGTTTTTAAAGGACGACATCGAACAAGTTGAAAAAAGTGTACAATGAAGAATGGAATATATTTTAGAAATTACTATATAGTTGCGCATGTTCAGAATTTTCAAATGGGGGAAAGAGATATAGCGATTAGGGGTAAATTTCAAGGGGGGGAGGGGAAATTACCTGCTTAAATAAATTATAATATTTTTATATTTACTACCTACCGATTTTAGCAATAATCCGTTGTGAGATAATCATGGGAAACATGTCCTTCCACTGACCCACCCGTGTGCGCCCGAGGGGATACACATATATATATATGCCGAGTGTCATAGGTGCAGTAAAATGTTTAGTTTTGATCGAAAATCGGTTAAAAAAAAAAAAAGGAGAGGGGGAAATATAGGCCGTGATGGGGGCAAATATGACAAAGACGTACGTCCTACGTACGTGAACACGACTCCGGACACCGCAGCGTATTGCGTACGCGTCGTACGATCGTATAATGTCCTAAAATCGAACCAGTTTTGACGTGTGAAAATGTAACGGGTGCGTGTATGTGTACCCACCGGTTATAGCTACTTACCAATGCTATAATAACATACGAGCATGTGTGTTATACATTTATCTTCTTCTTCTTCTTCTTCTTCTTCTTCTTCTTCTTCTTCTCCTCCTTCGCCTTCTCCCCCAACTATTTGGGGTCGGCCACCCTGGTCCTACACTTCCAATAAACTCCGCATCTTCTTCAATTACTCCCACCTTACTCATATCACTCGCCATCACATCCCCCCATCTCATTTTCGGTCTTCCTCTAACCCTCTTACCAACAACATGCATTTAACATACTAATCTTACTGTATC